>CABHPR010145516.1:0-29054 GCA_902168415.1 Peromyscus melanophrys
ACTACAGCGAATATAAGATTTATGGAGGATTGGAAATGCACTTGGACTTGGAACAAAACTGCAGAGAAAATCCTGTGGCAATAGAAAACGATTTTTATGCAATGTTTCCATAAATGAAGTTGGATCGATGCAGGGTGGTCATGTTGGGAAGAGGAGACTCAGCTTTGCTTCCGATGGGAGGCAAGAGAGGAGGGAAGAAATTAGGAAGGGAGGGAAGTGGAAGGGGTAAGTTAAGGAGGGGAAGGGAGAAGGAAGAAAGGAAGGGAGGGAGGGGGAAAAAGAGAAGAGAGAGAGGGAGGGAGGGAGACGCCCCTCATAGAAGGCAAGGATTTTATAACTCACGAGGAATTTCACTTGTTCCTCTACAATGAAATAAGGAAAGAAAAATACTTCTCTTTATTAAAAACTGAACAACAACTAGTGTTTTCAGCAAAGGGAATTCAATGATTATGGCTCTGCTTAAGCACATCATGAACAGCACAGTGAAGTACTTCCTGCAACACTCACGTTAGCCAACACTTTCCCCATTTGGACATACGTGGTCAGTACCGGATATTTCAGTGGAAAAAATCATCATCTCTCCCAATCACAGCCTAAATAGAAGCCTAATTCGTGAATTAATGGCTATTCTTTCCTGCTATGCATATTAGCTGCTATTCATTCCCAGGCTTTTATCGTACCTGCTCAATTTCTACAACTATTTTTTCTTGAAGTTCTGAATAGATTTGGCTTTTTATCATTCCTCTCCCTGAGTGCTTAGAAGGATAAATACTGTTATGGAGGTGTGTCACAAAAGTGAGTACATTTTAATAGGATTATGATAACATAATCTTTATCCAAGGACCGCCACAAAGAGCAGAGAAAGAGACTTCTGTTTTCAGATTAGAGCTCAGGCTTTGAAATGAAAAGTGGATTATCTTATTAGCTTGGAAGCCGATGTATAGCACTCCAAGTCTTGTTTCGTGTTTGTAAAAGGAACCGTTTCAGGTGAACATGCTGTTGGCTGGCTACTGCTAGGACATGTATTCCACAAAGCAGCAAGAGAAACCACAAAGGCAGCCATTCTGCGCCTCTCATACCAGCTGTGATGACTTTTTTCTGAATCTCAAAAGCAATCAAACCCCTCAGTAGCTCAAACCTGTGCAGCTGCTGTGTGTAAATAGTAGATGAATGAAACTATAGAGAAGCATGCTCTCATGGAGACTTGAATAGAAATATTTTCACTTCGACTGCAAAATAGTCCACTGAGTTTAGCCTTTGCTATGCTTAAGAAAATCTGTGCTCAACTGAACATGAAATAGGAACAAGGAGTCTTGGCGTTAATAAATTACTGATCCCAAAAGATGTGGGGATGCATCTGGTGAAACTCAGTAAGGAAGGTCTGAATATGGCGGTGGTAAACGGGTCTGAGGGTGCATTATGGGAGTCAGCGAAGGTCAGTTTTGTTGCTCTCTTCGCAGCTGTTGCACTGTTGGCTGTGGTCACCAACAGGAGACCCCTTCAGGATGGTAGGCAACACTTCAAACGCTTCCTCCACCCTACGGAGTAGCATTGCTCTCAACAGGACAAAGTAACTGTGTGCACAGAACACCCCAGCACGCCAGCCTTCACTGTACATGCTTCCCTCCAAGTTTGCCTCTTGACTGATGATCTCTCTACTCCCAAGACGAGCACCTGCTGCGTCAGGCACTCAGCCATAAGGATACTACCGTGTTCATATGCATGTATTAACTGCTTTTCTTGTCATAACAGAAGTACTTGGCAAAAGTATCTTGAGAAGGAAACGGTTTATTTGGACTCATGTTTTGAGGGGATACAGTCCACCATGGTGGGAAGGTGTGGCAGCAGGATTGGGAGGCAGCTGGTCACATTGTCTCTGCAGTCGGGAAGCAGAGAGAAAGACAAACACTGGTGCTCAGCTCACTTTCTCCTTTTAGTGGTGCCTCTCATATTCAGGAGGATGGATCCTTGCCCTCCGTCAGCTAAATTTCATGTGAATATCCTCATAGATGTACTTTAGAATTGTGTTTCCATAGTGATTCTACATCAAGCTGAGCTGATAAAGAATATTAACTATCATAGCCCATTTTGACAATTTTAAGTAGAAAATATTAAGATTTCATGTTTTCGTCTGATACTGTGGTTTTGAAAGGTAACATTAGATGTCAGTGTGCCAAGCTCTAGGGCATAACATTATTTTTGAAAGAATTGTGTGATTTACTAGCAAAAAAAATTAGAAATGATATAATAACTGGGAAAAGGGAGTTCAAAATATGTAATGGTTTCCTCCCTGGGCCAATTGCTTAGCATCCAGATTTGTGGTAGGAATATTGGAGGATTTTTTAGAGAAGATACTGAGAGAGTGGGGCTGAGGACTCTCAAAGTGGTGGCTGTTACCAGTGATGAGGGAGGTGGTGAGTGATTACAAGGAAACAGTGTTATTCCCACTATTAGTATGAGTGCAGACTAGTTAAATATTAACTTGGTCATGATGAAAATAGAGTTATGACAACCAACTCTAGATAACCAAGATCTTTAAAAGACTTTAAAATGTCATTTGACCCATCCATTCAAGGTCAAATTCTGTTTCCCAGAGTATAATTCCATGAGGTTCAGATCTAGTAGATATCCATGTCTTCCACTGCGTTGACTTCATCTCTCTGTCTAACAAGGATCTAAGGGACTGGGGGGGGGGGGCTTCCTGTCTTTCTATGTTCCTCGCTTTACCAGCTCAGGATGACACATCAGACTATCTCCATTTTGTAGATGTGCACACACAGCAACAGTGAAGGAGAAGTAGCATCATGTGAGCTCTGATAACTCCTCTCAGCTTTTCTCAGGGCCTGCACTTGGTTCTAGAAGCCAAAGAATTACCAGGGAGGCATGCTGTCACTAGTAATGATGGTTAACCTAGCAAAAATCTAGAATTACCAAGACTGTATGCCTCTGGTCATGTCTGGGAGGGAATTTCAATATTGGGTTAAATAAGATGGAAAGACCCACGTTAGCTGTGAGCAACACTATTTTATAGGCTGAGGTTCTGAATTGTGTAAAAGGAAAAGCAAGCTAAACACGGTGTTCATCTCTTCTGCTTCATGACTGTGAAGTAACCAGCTGTCACAAGTTCCCGCCATCATGACTTTCCAGACGCGTTGAATCGTACATACCCTTGGAAGCGGGAGCCCAAGCAAACCCTTCCTTCCTGAAGTCACTTCTGCCAAAACACTGTGTTAGAACAGCCAGGATACCAACTAGCAGCTTGTCTCCTGGACTCTGTGTTTGTTTGAGGGTTTTATTCAATGTACTTCGATCAAATTCATCTCCCTACTCCAATGCCTCCTAGATTTCCTCTACCTCCACCTCTTCGTGTCTTCTTGTTCTGCTTTAAGCCCATCTACTACAGTTTGTGTTGTTCAAATATTCTTTGATTTGCCCCCCCCCCCCCCCCCGTAGCATGATCTACCTACAAGAGGCTACACCCTTAAAGAAAAATGAATCTCCCTCTCTCAGAAGCTATAAGACACCAATATCTCCTCAGCTTGGAGTGGGCCTTCATGCTCACGTCCTCCACCTGTGGTGGAATTTTATCTGTCCTGAGCTTTAGTGGGTCTTGTGCACACTGTCCCAATCACTGACATATTTACAACTGCCCTGTTGTGTCCTGAAAACACTGTTTCCTTGTAATCACTCACCACCTCTGGTTCTTATAATGTTTCTATCCCTCCATTCCTCAATGATTCCTGACCCTTGAGGGGAAGAATATGATACTGATGCCCCATTTATGGCAAAGTACTTTATAATCTCATACTCACTGCATATTGACCGGTTGTGGGTTTCTATATTAATTTCCATCTACTGGGGAAAAAAAAGCTTCTCTGATGAGGGTTACGAGATGCACTAATCTATGGGTATAGTGAATAATCACTAGGAGTCAGTTTAATGTTCTGTCAATTTAGCAAAGAATAGTATGTTTTTCTCTAGAGTGTATGATTTATCTAGCCACAGATTCTTGGCCCCAATAATGGTTCTGTGTACAAGTTGCATCTTGTGGAGCAAATCTTAAACCCAAATCAGAAAGTGCTTGGTCATTCCCATGATATCTGTGCCATTCTTGCACAAGTGGGCATATCTTGTCAGGACAGCCATTATTGTAACTTGCAGGCTTCACAGACAGATATGATCGATGTCTATTTTCCTCTTCTGGTAGTGTGCATGCACACCCCCCCCCCCCGGCACTATGAGAGCTAGCTACTAGGCGTGAAGCTACAAGGTCAGTACTGGTTTGATTTTTCCATGTCTTATGACTCAAGTATATGGTATCTTCAGCAATAGGCTCTAACCATGAGATTCTGTAGGGTAAACAAGAGCAATGGCGATAGTCAGCGAATTTTTTTTTTGCAGGGGGCTGGGGGAGGGCAATAGTCTGTGAAGTTTGTGGGGCAGGGGGCTCTATGTTTTAACCTATACTTGTGGTTCTGAAATAAATAGGGAATGATGAAGGACACCAGAAGCTGATACAAATTCAGGCATTTGCTTCATCTTTGTGGAGGAAGCATGACATATGTAAAAAGCAATCAAGAAGCAGTTAAATGTAAGAGACAAAACTTGGACCACCACAGAGAGATTTTAAACAAACTTCTGGAACTTCAGGAATAAGGAAAGTCTAAATAAGCAAAGAATAAATTAAAGGTGTTAGGCAACTGTGCAAGATTGTAAACCCACGGAAACATCATTATTTGGAGGTACATTGTAGAGATGATGACCCTGTCCCTCTAAATACTTTCAGAGTGTGTCTCCTGAGTTTAAGGGCATTCCTTTATATGATCATAATACACTATCCAGCTAAGAAAAATCAATTAACTTAATAATATCTCAGACACTCAAGGAATGATTTGTCTCCTATTTCCTTTAGGCTGTCTCCTACGGTCTTTGTCATAGTGAAGGTAAAAGAAGAATCTGGATCCAGTTAAGAGCCACAGGATGTATTTGATGTTCATCTCCTCTCTCTCTCTCCTTCCCTCCCCCATCTCTTTCTGGTTCCTCTCTAGCTGGAATAGCATCATTGCCTTTGGCTTGTCATGTCTCATGGCTTTGACTTCCACAATGATACCAGTTACTTGTCTTATAAAATGTCTGACAGTTTGAGTTTATCTGATTATTGGCTGATGATCACATTCTGGTTTGACATTTTTGTCAAGAGCGCTATGGAGATGATGTTGTTCCTGTATTCCTGGAACATTAAAAAGTAGATAACCTCCACTCTTGATGACACTAAGTTGAGTAATGTAATGTTCTCAATATCTTTCCATTTTGGAGGCACAGATTTCCCTAGAAATAACCTACTTCAACAGACTTGGAGAGTAGGAGAGCCATTTGAATTCATGACATGGTTTTAGTGTCCACTGAGAATCTTTGCCATCACAGTTTACATGTATTAATTGATACTGTATGAAGAATAGCTTTCTGCATCCCTCTTCCCCCTTTTCTTTCTTTCAGTTTCAGTATCTCCTTCCTGGGGAATGGTATCACCCACAGCACACAGGTCTTGCATCCTCGATTAAGGAATCAAGACAAGGCTGGACAGACTGGCCCACAGGCCAACCTGATCTGGACAATCCCTCATTAAGACTCTCTTCGAAGGTGATTCTAGGTTGTGTCAATTTGACTATTAAAGCTAACCATCCCTCAGCCTAAGAAGACCAAAACACTTTTTCTGACATTTTCTCTGTACACACAATCAGCCACCTCTTCCAGGAGTATTATACCCAATCAATGTTATAGCAATTACGGATGAATTGATAAATTATAAATGACATCTAGCCCTAGACCTCATGGGATGGGAGGTCAGTGAAAACTCAGCTCTAGAATCATCTCATTTTATCTACTCAAAGCTGACCTGCATTTGCTCCAACCATTTCCCTCTTCCTAAATCCTCCAATATGACACCCTTGTAACATGCCTCCCACTTCCCGAGCCCAAACAAGTCTAACCTCCGTTCTTTGCCACTGATTTCATGAATGATGGGTCATGGACCAGCCTCAGCCACTAATTATCTGAGCAGCATACTTACAAGTAGCAGCTCCCTTCCTCCTACAACCTTGTGACCATGGAATCTATACACTTCCCCTGAAAATAAGTCACTGGTCTGCAATAAAAACCTCAAGCTAAAAGACAAGAGTAAGACTTCATTGAACCTCACAATATAGAAATTGGGTCTAAACTAGGGGTAGGTTCTCCTTTTGATTTCATGAGCTTCTCTTTCCCTGCCAAAACTTTAAATGAATGAAAGGAACCTGTGCGTTCATTCACTTCTGTGCTTTTGTTCTGGCCTCTCTAGTGCTGGAGGCAAGGCAGCCTCTGGAGATCATGGGCTAGCACCTCTGATTACCAGCTGTGTAGTAAATTTATTTATCATTTCTAGTATTTCTTTCCTCACCCATAAAACATGTTCAATAATATCAATGACATCATAGACCTGTTATGAAGATATAATGAAAACCCCGCTAAAGACATCTCACATCTGGTATTTCATTTGTCAATGATGTGCATCCATCTTGTTATTAATAGTATGACTTTACTCTCCCTGAGCAAGCTCAAAATAGACTGACCTAACTATTTTCATGGAATAGCCTGCCTTTCCAATATTCTTCATCTCAACATCTATTCTTACATCCTAGAAACACTCCACTAGACTATTCCAGCTTCTCAAAATCAAACACGTTCACACTGCATTTCCCATCTCTATGATATTCATCTTTATTTGCTAACATTTTTTAAAGATTTATTTATTATGTATAGTGTTCTGCCTGCATATCGCTTGCACGCCAGAAGAGGGCACCAGATGTCATTATAAATGGTTGTGTGCCACCATGTAGTTACTGGGAATTGGAACTCAGGACTTCTGAAAGAGCAGCCAGTGCCCTTAACCTCTGAGCTATCTCTCCAGCCCCTTTCCCTCACATTTTTTTTAACTTTTTAAAAAATTTTGGAAAATTGAAGATTCACAAACAGTTGTAAAAAAAAATAACACAAGGAGATCCTACTGTATACTGTTCACTGAGTTGTTTTATATAGCTATAGTCTAAAACCATAACCAGGAAACCAACACTGATACAATCCTCCAATCTTACTCATATTTCTTCAGGAACCATGTCATTTAGTGCTGTGTAATTTTATCAGTTGTAGAGGTTCATAGAGTCACGGTCACAGCCGAGATGTAGAAACTTTCCATCAGAGGAACCCCTCATACTCCCCTTCATAGCATCCTCTTCCTCCCTCTTCTACTCAACTCCTGCAGCCACTGATTCATTCATTATCTCTATAATTGTGTCACTCCGTTATACTTATAAGAATGGAGTCACAAAATTAAGTTTTGATAGCTCCTTTTTTAAAACTCATTATGATTCCCTAGAAATAGTCAAAATGGTCAGAACATGGTCAAAAGATTGGCCCATGGTGAACAATGCCTTGGGGAACTGTCAGAAAGGCTCTGTTAAGATCAACCATGTGAGTCTATTTAATGGGTAATAGGGATTTATTAAGATATAAATTGAAGAAATACACTCACGAATACAGAACCAAGTAATCAGCTGAAATCATCCTCTGTTCTAACCAGGAGCGAATCCACCTGGCACTCCGATCACGTCAGGAAGCAGGAAGAAGGGACCTCAGGACCCCTCTCCCTTTCCTTATAAGAGGTCACATACGATGGCACGAAGCACCTCAGGCTGTGTAGCCCAAGGTCATGAGCAGAGCAAATACCACTACAAGGCTCCAGGGAAAAAGGCAGAGGGCCTTTTACCTCAGGTGTGCTTTGTTCCCTGGGTTGTTCTTGGATGTGATTTCTTGCCTCCTGTAACAAACATTCCCATTTAATTTATGAATGTTTATTCTTGTTGGATGTCAGAGCACAGCTATAGAACCCAATCTGGCCAGTGTGCACTAAATCTGGATATGGCCTTTTGCCTTGCTTCTGTGTTTTCCCAGATATGATCTATAGTATGTGCCAGGCAATTGTGTTTAAATTGGTCTGTCCTGAGAAAGTTCTGGGAAAGGGCTGCTCTGCTAATATTTAGTATGTGCTTACTGACGTCTATTTACATGCTTTTCTGACCGTGTTTTTCTGAGCTCAAACAACCTTCCTTGGATCATTGCTTTCTTTGTTACATTCATGTATAAAGTCCACTGAAACTGAAGTAAGGTGTCTACAGCATTAGACTGTAGTTGCCCCATTCTTTCAGGTCCTCAGATCCCAGGTCCTGTAGACAAGATCTGCACAGGTGGGCTGAGAAAGTGACAAAGGTCATGAGCATCAATGGTTCTTGACTTCTCACTGCTGAGTAGAGCACCATGATCTGATGGACCACAAATCGGCTAACCAGCCACACCTTTAAGTTTATTTAAATAGCTTTCGGGTTGTGTGTGTCATGAGGAAAGCTGACATGAGCATTTGCTTTCTTGTTTCAATGGGATAAATATGCAACGGCGCAAATTTGTGGGTGGGTGATGAGCACACATTTAGTTCTGCAAATTGATCTATTTTACTTAAGAGTGACTATTCCATATTGCGTTCCCACCGGAAATATGGGAGTGATCTAGTGTCTCTGCATATTTCCCAGTGTTTGGTGTTATCACTAACTCCTACAGTAACCATTTTGATCGGTGTATAGTGATATCTCTCTTTCATTTTCATTTTCATTTTGCACCAATAGCTCATGGGTGTACTACATTTTCACAAGCTTTTTTATAATCCCTAAACCTCTTCAGCGAAAGACTCATTTTTTGTATTTTTTTTTCCCATTTTCTAATTGGGTTATTTGAGTCATATATTGCTGGCTTCTAAGATTTTAAATATATCCTAGGCACAAGTTCTTCTGTTAAATGTGTGACTTGCAAACACTATACCCCAAACTGCAGCTTGCCTTTTCTTCCAAAGTCTTTCACAGGGCAAGCGTTGATGAACGCTGCTTGCTAATTTTCTTCTTCTTGTGGATTGTGCTTTTTGAGCATCAATTCTTCCCCTAGCCTTAGGTCTCAAGGATTTTCTCCTAAGAGATTTACCTAAACTACTCTTAGTATTATATTTTACATTTAAGTTTCCAGTTCATTATGAGAGGTTTTTCCATAAGACTTGTGGGCAAGTGGAGGGGCATGAGACTCACCACACAGGGTCCAGACAACCGGCCAGGTCTCCTCAGCTTCCCTTCCCACCGATGTCCACAGTGCTTTACCCACACAAGACAACCTTGTGGGGGCCATTGTCCCCACTGTGAAACTAGTTTTTCTTGGCCCTTCCCCTCAACCCAGATTAGAAGGCCACCTTCTCTGTGCTTCCCCCATAACATTGTCCCTCCTCTTCCTCAGACAAAACTATCTGCACCTCTTTCTGCGTGCCCCTGAGATTCTTGTCCTCCTATTGCATCCAACTTTCCCCCGACAAAATGGGAATCACACGTGAGGTAGAATAAAAGCTGACCTAGACCACAACCAGTTCTCAATGTATTAATCATTGCTGTTGAATTTATAATTGTAATAAGGTCTTTGGCATATCCCATATGATAGTTTATTATAGATGTTTGTTCCATATTGATTATTTACTCCTCGTCTTCATCAATTGCATAGCCTTTTCTATAGTACATCTTACTTATCCATTACAGTAGGGCAGTACAGGCTCTGAAAAACACTCATTGAACTGAATTGCATGTTTTATTTCAATTACAATGCCATCAAAAACCAAGCAACTAATTTCTACCTCTAATCAACAGATTGTTAAATTGAACTAATTATTTTGACAATCAATGAATAGCCTTCGTCTTCAATTGTTTTGTGGTACTGCAATTCTGAAAGTTAAATGGCTCACAGAAAGAGAGGACAATCACGTTACTTAATAGAGACAGAAGAGTAGGCAGCAGCAGTGGTGGATGCTGCTGCTCCAACACCTCCTTCTCAACATCTTCTCCCCCCTTTTTTCTTCTTCCTTCTCCTTTTCCTTTGCTGCTTCTTCTGCTTCTTCATGATCCCCAATACAACAGCATTATTATTATTAAGAACAAAACCAATTTTATGCCAACTTTATTAGACAGATACTATTAAGTCCATTTTCACGTTCCATCACATCTGACTTTTTCCACATGTTTGGAAGAAGGGTTAGTGAAGAAGAATTAGCTGAACATTGTGGTAAAGGATGAAAATTCAGAATTCTAGAAGATAAAGCTGATGGAAATGGAAAAGATTTGACAGACCACACTGAAAAAATGGCAAATTCATTTGTAGAAAGTGGTTATATAAAAATAAAATTTCCAGAAAAGCATCAGCGTCTTTTATGTCACCGAGAAGCCTCAGAATATAGATGTAATGAACTACAAAAGGAGAGCTCAAAATGTTTGGGTACAAAGTTAAAGCTGGGTGGGAGGAATACGTTCTGGTGTTCTGCTGCACAGTGGGGTGTCTATAATTAACACAGTGGAACATGTACTTCAACATAGATAGAAGAGAGGATTCTGAGTGTTTCACCACAGAGAAATGATAAATATTTACGGAAATGGGTACCCAAATTGTCTGATTTGATCATCATACAATGCACATCTGTATGAAAGCACTACACCATGCTGCACAGCTTGACAACTATACATCCACAGAAAGTAAAATAAAACATAAAAATAACCTCCAAATCTCTCAAAAAGCTGTGTGCAAGAATTTGGGTTGCCACTTGCTGCCGCAAAGCTGGCTTTGCCTTCAAGATGCACCATCTCCAGCCCAAGGGAGTAAATCTTGGCTCCGCTGTCCCCAGTGCCAATATTTGGTTTTGGGGAGAGGCATACGGCACATTCTGGACAATGAGGTATGAAGGAGGGTCCACTAAGAAGTTTGTCGTGTCCTTAGAATGAACAGATGTGAGAAAGGAGCCGTTCTACTCCCTGTCTTTATGAAGATGCTCTGAGCTCTTGAAGTCATCACACAACCATAAAGACACCTACAAGCCCACACAGGGTGGAAGACTAGAGAACTTGAAAGGACGGGGATGCCTGATGAAAGGACCAGCCTCTGAAAACAAACGAGGACACCTCTAGCTCAGGACACCTTGTTAGATCGCTAGCCCCTCCTTTCTGGTCAGCTTGGTGGATTTTCTGTTTCTAGTCTACAAAACTGTCTTGACGGACACAGTTTTGGGGTGGGCTCCTGGTGTTACGGTTTGAATATAAAATGTCTCCCCCAGACTCATGTACTAGTTTCCAAATGAGGGTGCTATTTGTGGAGATTGGGGGGGTCAACCCCTGGGGGCAAGTCCTTAAGCCTAACGTATCTTTAGGCTTTTCCTGCCTCTCTCTACTTTTGTCTGCCATGAGGTAAACCGTTCTGCTCCAATCTCCCTGTCAGGATGGACTGAAACCTTCGAAACCATGGGTTGAGTTGCTCTTGTCTCTCTCTCAAGTTGTTCTCTCAGGTAGTTTGGTCCCAGTGATATGAAGTCCAGCACACTAGCACACTGAGTCTGCGTGACGGAGATTTTAAATAGAAAACCTGCAGTTTAGTTAGCCAAAAGCGTGTTCAGGCTTTCCATTAGTGTTCTAGAAGAGAAACAGTCAGGCTTGCTGTACATACACTGAAAGAGAGAGAGAAAGAGCACAGACACAAGACACAGGAGGCCTGGGTTCAAAACCCACCTCGGTACCTCACCAACTGTGTAGCCCTGGGCAAGATGCTTTGTTTGCCAGAACTTCTGATCATTTATTGTAAAATGCCCACAGCCATGCTTACCCTCTAGGTTGATGCAGAGTATTAAATGCAATCATGCAATAATAAAAGGCCTGTCAAATAGGAAACAGAATAAATGTTAGTTTCTTCTCCCCTAATTAATCCTCTGCTAAGATGAAACACTAACTCAGTCTATTAGACCGTTAATTCAGATGCTGTCTTTCCAGCAGGAATTACTCTGACAGCGGGGCTGTGTCATCAAGAGTAATTTCTGCTGAAAATCTTCCAATCTTAACGCTTCTCCCGTGAAGCCTGATGTGTTACAGAGGGCTCAGGCTGGGTTACTTCCAGCCCTGAAGAAAATTGATGTGAGGATCCACAGTCGAAGTGTTTCTACACACTTGATTGTTTTATTCTCACACCTTCCAGAGGGTATGTGGGTGGAAATAATGGACAACAGAAAATATGCTGATAAGAACTCTCCCTTCAAGTTATTTCCACACTTTCTGTGACATTGCACCAAAAGCTAATCATCTCCTGATAATTATCACCAACCTCCTGAATACAATTAATTAACTACTATCTTAAGGGTGTATTGTGTCTGGAACACAGAAACAAAAGAAGGGCTTGGTTTTAACAAGGAGCATCCTTTAATACTGTCTTAGAGATACAGGCTATTGTGAAGGTACTCAACTTTTATGATAAATAAAGAGAAGAAATATTTACTTACTTACTAATCCACTTGCATGCTACACAATAACAGGGCTAATCTTGGTTAAAATGTAACTGGAAGATAATTGGATATCAAAAGTCTTAAAGGTGCATTTACACTTTGACCTAGAAGCTTCACTTCCAGGAATTTATTTTAAAGAAAGAATGGAGTGTTTATACAATAATTATTTATTTTTGTTCTATGTGTACAGGCATTTTGCCTGCATACATGAGTGTGCATGTGCACTGCACTTGTGTCTGGAGTCCAGGGAGACCAGGTGAGAGTGCTGGATCCTCTGGAACCAGGGTTAGGACAGCTGTCGGTCACCACGTGGAAGCTGGGAGCTGATCCTGGGTCCTCTGCAAGAGCAGCAAGTGATCTTAACCCCTGAGGCATCTCTCCAGACAGTGATTTTTTTAAAGAAATATTATTACAAGAAGAAAACAGTCTAATAATTTAGGCTTAGAGGATTCAAGAGAGTTTCAGAATGTCTACCCAGTGGAATACAATATAACTACTGAAAAAGAAATTGTAGAAGCAAAGATCTTTATTAGCATGCAAAGATTTGCATGGCATGTTATTGGATTTTGAGAGCTTATACACTATGTGCAGTATATTATAATTTAATTAAATTAGTGTATTTATGTATAAAACTCTCAATATTGTAAACCAAATAAATATGAACACTAATTCTATTTTCTTCCATTTGATTTATTGTTTTTTGTAGTAAGTGAGAAGAAATTGTATAGAAAAGAAAAGCAATATTTAAAAACTCAAAATAAAAAAGTACCTTTTGTTTTAAACAGTAGAGAGAGTTTGTCATTGTTCTTCAAGTAGATTGTTCTCATTTGCTTTCTGTTGCTGTGATAAAACATTCTGACCAAAAGCAACTTAGGGAGGAAACTTTTGGTTGGCTTGTACTTCCATATCACAGTTTATCACTGAGGGAACTAGAGGCAGGAACTGGAGGCAGGAACTGGAGGCAGGAACTAGAGGCAGGAACTGGAGGCAGGAACTGATGAGGATACCACAGAGCTTACTGGCTTACTAGTCACGGCTTGCTCAGTTTGCTCTTTTTAATACAACCCAGGACAACTTGCCCAGGGGTGGCATCTTCCACCATGGGCTATACCTTCCCACATCAATCAAGAAAACAAGCTGCAGATTTGCCTATAGGCCAATCTGATGGAGGCATTTTTTTTTCCAGTGGAGGTTTCCTCTTCCCAGATAACTCTAGCTTGCATAAGTTGGCAAAAACTGACCAGACCACTGAATTTCAACTCTAGCTTCTTAGACTTCCTCCATGGTCTGACTTAGGAGACTCTAGACATAGGAGACTGAGGTTAAGAAGGTGTTAGGGCTGTTTTCTTAGGGGATGGACCTCCTCTGAGGTTAAAAGTCCTGGGTGATGTGTCTCTTCCTTCTCACTCATCCTACTGCTGACCATTAACTAGACACCAATGCACTGCCTCAGCAAGACATCTGACCATCAGCAACCACCAGATCCTCCACTGATGATAGGGGAAGCAGCAGGGAGGCTGTTCCTGCGTTTGGTTGGTTCTTTGTGTTTTCCTGGAGACTTCATTCATTAGGACAAAACCTGATTTGTATCCACTCTGAGAAGTAGCTCCTGACTGTCACTTCCAAGTAGGCTCTAGCAGAGCCCTGCCTACTGACCTAGATTCAGATTTATTTATAATATTAGTAATTGTTATTGTCACCAGTTTTTACCCACACTGCTATTTACTCTGTTAAGTCCTTCCAAACATATTTCACCAAAACTCTTAACAACAATGTTGGAAGATTAAAGCTGTAATTATTCATTTTATAGATGAAGGGTAATGTTGCCCAAGATTATATAGGTAGTAAGATACAGAGTCAAATGAGAAGTTGGTTCTACTTGGATCTGCTTAGAGACCTTGTAATTCAGTGGTCTGCAACCTGTGGGTCTAGACCCCATTGGAGTCACATGTCAGATATCCCAAATATCAGATATTTACATCACAATTTATAACAGTAGCAAAAACACAGTTATGAAGTAACAACAAAATAATTTTATGGTTGAGGGCCACCACATCATGTATTAGAGGATCACACCATTAGGAAGGTTGAGAACCACTGTTAAATATAATTGTTTAAATAATAATGTTTAAATGATTTTAGTGATAGTCTTTGCAGAGAGAGTTCAGGTGGCCACTGGTGGGTGTTCCTAACCCTGAAAACATGATTCCAAGAAAATAATATCAAATCACTTCCCAGCCACAGAAGTGATTTGCTACAAGTCAGTGTTCTTGGCTGCTGGTAGCAAGGATGCCCAAGACACAACCAAAGACCCTGTGTGTTCAGCCCCATGCTGGCTGGCTACCTCTCAACCTCTGCAAACCTCAGAACCCAGTGTAGAAAACAATTATAATAGTTGTCCTAAATATCTCATCCGTCAGTATCAAATGAGACAGTGTATGTGTAAGCTTTTCTGATGTACAAAGGTCAAGAATCCTGATTTTGCCTGCATGCCAACTGCTTCTTCCCTCAAACCCCAGGCAATGTAACTTTTATGCAACATTTTGCAAAAGACTGAGTGTGGGGTTTTAGAGATATGGAGAAACCTTAATGTGAAGAAGTCCCATGGGTAGTTTTTCCCCAGGTTTACCATTATCAAGTCCCGAGGAAAGCTATTGGCTCAGTGTTCCCATCTCTCACCTAATGCCTTTAATTTAATGTTTCCGTGTGAGGTGCAGAAGGTCTTTGCCACAGGACTTAAGACTCTCCTGTGAGTTAGTATGAGAAATTCTCCTTACTCATTTTGGTTTCTGCTCCCTAGGAGCAAATTGGAGCTTTGGCAGAGAGTTGAGAGGCACTTTGTTTTACCTTCATGGGAGAGTAGGCACAATTATTCAAGATAGCATAACAAGTTTTAGGATTATAGTAGCATTCGGGCTACTCTTAAACCAAAACAAAACCCTAGTATCTTAGGGTTGGGGAAAGCAAGAGAGTTTTCTTGACTATATTTCAAAATTAGCTTAAGTTATAAAATGATATATGGTCATGTGTAAAAATGTAAAGGGTCCACTGGAGGCAAAAGGCAGAAACCTCACGATATAATGTTCACTTCCCATTAGCGATTTCTCATATGGACTTTGAATGTCTTCTACAATTATACAAACAAATAACTATAAATATTGATTTTTACAGTGCCACTCTTGTAGACTGCTCTGGGAAGTGCTTTTTTTCTCTTGAAAGCTTGATCTTACAATTTTCATATCCATATACATGGCTGGAACCATTTTAAACTTTCCTCCAGTATCTCATTACATGGATATGCCATAAATTACTTAAGTGTTTTTCTCTGCATTGAGACTTGATTATTTATAGATTTTTTAGTATCATAAACAATGCTACAGGCAATCTTAACACATCTTCATTCGATTATGTGAGTATATCAAGGAGTTTTCATGTGTGTGTTGTCTGTGTGTGCATGTGTGCACGTTTGCTGCACACATGTGAGTAGGTGTGAGCATGTGCCCCTGTGTGTGTACATGGAGGCCAGAGCCAGACATTGGTTGTTCCCCTCTATTACTCTTTTCCTTAACACCTTATTGCCTGGAGAGAGGGTTTCTCACTGAACTGGAAGCTTGACCTTTCAGCTAAACTGGCTGAGCAGCCTGCTCTTAGGAACTTCCTGAATTCTCTCCAATGCAGGTGTTACAGATACATTCAGCTATGCCTGGCTCTTTTTTGTGGGTTCCGGGGTTTCAAATCAGGTCCTCAGGTCCTCATACTTGAAGACCAAGTGTCTGACACATTGAGACATCTCTCCCGCCCTTTGCAGGGAACTTCTCAGAAGTAAAATCAGTAAGTCAAAAGTCCCAAAGCCGGATATGGTGGTTCAGGACTGCAATCCCAGCAGACAGGAGACTGAGGCAGGGAGATCTCTGCTAGTTTGAGGCCAGCTTATGCTATGTAGTGAGTCCCAAGTCACTCTGCACTGTAAAGTGAGATCCTAACTCAGATCACCAAATACCATGCATTTAAATATTGACAGGTATGTCAAAGTACCTTCTCTTGGTAGTTGCATTATCTGCTCTTCCTCCAACACAGGAATGTGAGAACTTTATATGCAGATATACGTGGTATATGGAACTGGACCACTAAACTGAGGTGCATGATATCAATGACTCAGTGGACACTGGATTAAACACCAATAGGCCTTGATAATGAGAAGTGGTAAATGCTTGACCTCAGGTAAACTGGGAATCACTAAGACTTTCACATTGGAAACAATGTTGAACAGAACTGAATTTCATAAAGAGATTAACAGTCATGGGATGTCTTCTGTGTGCCAAGAATTTTGCTGCCCATATGAAGTCATCACCCGTTCCTTCCGACACCCCCACAGGGAAGATGCTGTTATAGTTACAGATGAGAAAAACAGTACAGAAAATTTAAGTAAATCTCCCAAGGCTACCCAGCTGATAAGTGGCACAGCTCACTTGGAACCTAGAAAGCTTGGGCCCAGAGTCAGATACTTTAAACATTGTACAATACCCCTCTCTCCTCTAATGATTCGCTAGTTACATTTATGAAAAACCCAGTCTGTGCCAAGAATAGCAGAAACACAAAGCAGAAAATGCCCTTCCCACCCGAGTCATTGAAAGTGGCTTTCAAACACTGTTCACCCTCATCAGAACTCCACTAAGACAACAGCATGCTCACACTCACTCAAGTCGGTGTCATCATCTATAACATATAGTGGCCATTTGCATTTTTCCCATAAAGTTCAAGGTCACTGTGCTCCTTTGGCCTTGGGGCAGGGATGCTAAGAGCTGCTGTCTTCTGGACATGACGTGGTTGTTGTACACATGAACTCATGGTTACTTTGCAAGGCCTTTACAAGATCAAGCCAGTTAAAAACTCAAGCATGACTAGAGAAGGAGCAACAGAGCCCCTACCATTGCTGAGGGACTATTGGCAGCTGACGGCTGCTGGGAGAGGAGGAGTCACTTTCCTTTGTAGGGGTAGCTACTGCTTAGCTGCCCATGCAACAGTGGATGGCTCCATATCCATGCACGTATGAGCAATACTAGTTGGACTCTGTGAGCAAAAGGAAAGTGTTAGCTCAAATCGTCCAGTGTTGACTGAAACTTAAGATCTTCAGACATTGACAGAATTAACAGCTTCAAATTCTAAATATTAACAATTCTAGCTTGACAAGAAAGCTTGGGGATGAGGGAAAATTCACTCCATTACAGAAACATGTATCATTTGAGTACAATAGCAACCTCAGTAAGCATAGCATTATCCATCCACAAGTGTAGAGTTTCCAACCATGTGTCTCTCACAGCAGGGGTGAGAGCAGCAGGAGGAAGAAAAGCCTCTGAGGAGAGTCTCTCTGACAGGACATCTTCTCACCATTCTTCCACGGGCTCACAGCCTCAGAGCTCAGAACTGGGTTCAAATCCATTTTGCTACTCCTCCACTGTGTGGACTTAACATCTCTAGCCTCATCTCTAAGACAAGTGGCAATCTAGAGGACCAGCCTCATCAATCTCTCACGAAGACTCTCAAATCTCTGCGCATCTCTACGCTAAAGTTAGTGGATAAGAATAACTGTGTTTAAACTCCCCACTGAAAGATGCCCCACCCCATCCATGATCCCTCCTTCCCCACGCTTTATTCCTTTTTCTTTTGGTGAAGAAAGAAAACCATGATATCCTGTAGCTAGATCTAGAACCCAAAAGAGGCTTAGCTTGTGAAAGCTCCAAGCTTTGGTGGCCAGAGTGGCTGGTACTGTCTTTTTGTGCCAGGCATCCCTAGTTATGAATGGCCATCAGAGCTACGTTATCATCCCACAAAGCCAATCAGCAAGCAAACAACACATCACCCGACGGTCATTTTTTATCATCACAGCGTATTAGGCACAAGTCAGCTCACATGGTTATTTCGGAGGTTTTGAAAGTTAATTTGTTTTATCTCTTTAAAGGTTTTTTCTTTGTTTTAATTATCTTCTGCTGCTGTGGAAAGAACTCACCGTCTTGTGTGTGGTAACAGGTGCTCTATCACTAAGGTACATTCTCAGCCAGAAAAGTTTTCTTTTTTTGTACACACTGATGGTAGCATAATATAGTACTGCAAGGCTTTTCCTGTACTGTACAATAAACATGAGCGAAAATGCCAATTTGACCACCAGTTTTAAGGACAATTAAATACTGGCTCTGAGCCCCTGGCATTACAATGCAGATCTTTATGAAACTCGCTCTTCATTTCTGTTCTTACAGTTTGTTTAGCACCCCGCCTTTGCTGTCACTTCTCTCCTGTTGGGCTTTTAATCACATAGTATGTGACTCTTCATTTGAAGAGATGTAGTCTTTCTCTTCTTTGTTTGTGAATTACCTTTGGCCCTTTGTTGGCTAGACAGCAGGAGGCAGTGGTTTAGATTCCTCTATGAGATGGTGTCAGCATCTAGGTCAACAATGTGGACCCTCGTATCACCCCCACAAAGTGAACTGAGGCCTTCAATTAGATGGGCTAGGCTTTACCGGCATTGCTAGGCAGGACCGGGTCTGTATGATGGATGCCAAGACAACTTTGTACAAAATAAAGTATAATGATAACAATTTACTCACACTACCTGTCAGAAATGTGTGGGTTCAAAGAAAGGTGCTTTTACAGTTGAATTTCGAAAGGGAAAAGTATATTTTGTCAGAATGATTGGTGTCTAAAAACATAATCTTTATTCTATGCCTTAATCTTTTATTTAAGAGAATATATGTTTTAAAGTCTCTAAATAGCAGTAAATTTAAAACCAAGCAAAGTTTGAGGAGATGAATGGCAGTGCCTGAGGTGTGTTCAGTTGGAGCAGTGGTTCTCAGCTTGTGGGTCTCTAATCCTTTTGGGGTCACATATCAAGTACTCTGCATATCAAATATTTACAGTATGATTCATAACAGTAGCAAAATTACAGTCATAAAGTAGCAACGAAATAATTTTATGGTTGAGGTCACCACAGCATGAAGAACTGTATTAAAGGGTCACAGCATTAGGAAGGTTGAGAACCACTGACTTGGAGGGTCTGGGAACTTGGTAAGACAGTCAAGGTACCTAGAATGCCATGCCATGCTTCAGGAGACACCAGCTCTAAGAAACCAAGGCGCCTTCACGTCAGTATCTAGCTCATCTTCCCCTAACTTCATTTGGTGAACTTTACAGAAACACTACCTTGTCAAACAAGGACGTTATATCACTCAGATCTCCCACCAGAAAACCATACTTGGCATCGCGCCCTAAGAGCTGCAATCAATAAAGACCTAGTCGAGAAACCATTGTCCATGCCAGTATCTCAGAATGATTCAAATTTGGGGGGTCTTACATTATGGCCTTTGACCCATTATGAGTTTATTTTTGAACAAGTTAAGACAGAAATCCATTTTTAATTATCTCCTAGTGCATATTGTGTTACCCCAGCATCATATGTTAGAGATATTGTCTGTTCTTTAATGTGTTCATATGGCTCCTTTATCAGGAATCAACTGGCTGTAGATACATATATGTGTGTTTTCTATACTACTGCATCAATCTGTGTATGTTTTTATCATAACACCATGATATTTTTGTTGCTCTGGCTCTGTAGCTACTCTTGAAATTAGGTATTAAGTTTGCTAATTATTGCTTTTTTAGCTCAGGATTGCTTGAGCTCTTTGGGTCTTTTATGTATCAGTATGAGTTTAGGATTTTTTTCCTAGTACTGTGAAGAATGTCATTGATATTATAATGTGGTTTGCACAAATCTATAGTTTGTATTAAATCTCCTATCTCTGACCATTGAAGGTCTTTCCATCGTCTAGTGGCTTCTTCAGCCTTTTTCCGTAGTGTCTTATAGTTTCATCACCAAGCTCTTTCATCTGCATCACTGGGTTGGATCTTAGGTACATTTTATACTTCCATAAATGAGATTGTTTTGCTGATTTCTTTCTTGGTGAGTTAATTATTGGTGGATAGCAAATCTAGTAAGGTAGTATATTGATTTAGTAACCAGCCACTTTGAAGAACTGGTTTTTTCAGTTCCAAGAGTCTTTTGTTGAAATTTGGGAGTTTCCACATACAGGATGATATGATCTGCAAGCAGGGATAATGTAGTGCAATCAAGAATTGAAATACAGGACTACATCAAATTAAAAAGCTTTATCAAAGCAAAGGAAATGCTTAAGTGCCTTTTGACTATTGCCGTCTCCTTACCCCTTACTCCAATTAATGTCAAAATCTTAGACACATACAAGTGCAAACACACACCCAAATGTACACAAACACACACATAAAGGCATACATTTCTTCATCTTTCCCAGTCTTTACATATCTACTTCAAGATCTCATTTCTTCTCACTAATAATTAAAATGGTCTTCTAACAGTGCTCCTGTCTCCCATTAGTCTCCAGTCATTGCAACCTCTATACTAGGGCCACATTCACAAAGACTATTTTGATCACATCAAGAAAAGAGATACCATACAGAATGGGAGAAGATCTATGCCAGAGGTTCAATTCCAGAACATACAAAAAAACTTAAAAACCTTAACAATAGAACAAATAATTAATTCGGTAAATGGAAAAATAATTTGAGCAGACACTTCTCAAAAGAATAAACACACCCAGTAAATTTGTAGAAAGCACTCAGCACTTCAGGATGAGGGGAATGCAACTCAAGACTAAATTCCATCCAACTGCAAGCAGAATAAATATTACATTAAAAAAAACAACTGCTGGTGGAGATGGAGGGAAAACAGAACCCTTATACATTGATGGTGTGGGTCTATGTTATTGTATTCACCATGGAAATCATTATGGAAAGTCTCACAAAACTAAAAGTAGAGGTATCTTATGGATCCACCTATACCACTCCTGGGCATATACCAAAAAGTAATGATGTATGTATATAGAAGAAATACTTGAGTACTGAGCAAGCTTATTGTGGTGTTATTTACAATAGCCAAGCCATAGAGTCTATCGAACATACATCGCTAGATGAATAGATTAAGGAAATAGAATGTGCATACTCAATGGAACATTATTTACCCAAAACAAATAATAAAACTACATCATTTGCAGGAAAATGGATCTAACTAGTGGTTGTCATGTTAAATAAAATAAATCAGATGCAAAAAAAGCAAGTACTGCATGTTTTTCTCTCAGACGAAATAACCAGGATTTAGAACAACAACTTTAAAGTGGTAGAGTGATTCCCTAGGAACAGGGAACGAAGGAAATGAGGAGGGAGGGACAAGAACCATGAGAGCACATGTAGGAGGGTGAATGCATTGAAAGCATGTAACTTGTATGTACAGAAATGTCACATTGAAACACATTAATATGAAATACATTAATAATTATATAAAATATGGTGTATAAAGAAATGCAATTAACTTAGGCTCTAGATGGAGAATGTTCGACTAGACATCAGTTGTTAAACCAAAGCCCTTCTCTTCCCTGGAACTAACTGCCCACCAGTGACAGAGCATAGTAGACACACAAGCCCTGAGCATTTCTGCCCAGGATGGGACTCCAATAACACAGTGGGAAACCATTCTCTGCCCAATTTTGTTTCTCCTCTTTCATCTTTATTGTCTATGAACCACTTAGTGTACTAAGGCTCTTCTCATTTCTCCCCAGAGGACCAAAATGACGTATCCACTAAACAACTAGGCATGCCAGTTAGTAACTGAAACTAGAGATGAGGTGATGCACTCCAGTGATTATGCTATGTAGTGATCAGAAGGCTTGACTCTGGAGTCCAGGTTCAAATCCAAGCTCCTCCATGTATCCATCATAAACTTCTACAAGCTCTATTTACTTCTCAGGGTCTCATCTACAGAAAGGGAATATTAACAGTAATTGAAGGCTGTGTGAAATAATTCAGCTAATGTGCTTAGCATAGGGGCTGAAGAAAGGACTCAGCAGCTAAGAGCATTTGTTGCTTTTTGCAGAGGACCCAGGTTCAGTTCCTAGCACCCTCATAGTTGGCCCACAACTGCCTGTCACTCCAGTTCCAGGGGCTATGATGCCCTCTTCTGACCTCTGATTGCACTAAACAGATATAGTGCATATACGTGCACTCAGGTTTGCATCATAACATGAAATAAATAAATAAACATTAAATATAAAACTGCTGAGCATAGTGCCTGTCCCACATCTGACAGACAGAAGAACACACTCAATAAATGCTAAAGATCACACATACACACATGTGCGAGGGCACACACATACACACACACACACACACACACACACACACACACACACACACACACACGAGATCCTTTTCAGAAAGTTGTTCACTTCCTCAAAGGATTTCCTATAGACTCTATTAAGGCAGATGAAGAGAATGAAAAACAATCTGAAGTCATCCTTACCATTTGTTTCTCAATTCCCCTTCCGACCACTTGCAGTGTGGCTCCCCTTTCCCACAATTCCTCACCTTCTTCGTCCACTGTCAACATTGTTTCTTCCCATCTTCCCCTCTTATCCACCCCAAGTGGCCATTCCTTCTCCTTTATGACCCAGTGAGGAGTTCCTCCCCATCGCAACTGCGATCATTCCTTTACTGACAAACCTACAGACTGTGTCATTTTGAAACCAAGTAGAACAAATGGAAAACAATGTACGTCTCCAGCTGTGCTGACATTCTCTGTGCCTCCATACACCACTGCTATGGAGAAAAAGTCTCTCTCATTTCTGTAGGGAAAAAACAAAAACCTTCCCTCCCTTCCCCACTCTTTTGTCCCAGTCCAGGAGACAGTTTTACAGTGTGGTGCTTAGGAAGTGGTTTAAGAATAAATGTTTTCAGTTGAAGATGCGCGGTCAGTCTACAAGGTACATTTTCAACATATTAGATGTGAGCTGTAAAAATGAAATATTTGGTCAAGCAATCTCAAGTCTCAAAAGAGGACACTATGGTACAGGAGAAAAACATGGTTTTTAATCATGTGAGTAGGGGAGTCATATAAATGGGTTTTATAAAATAAAGCCTGGCTCTTTCAAGCATCTAAAAGTGAGTGGGAAATCATAATCAGGGACAGATGGCAAATGTGGCATTCTTTCTTTTCACTATTGAGTACTTATGATATTTCCTACTTAATAGCACTGAATACTCGCATATTACCACACAACGCTGTAAAAGCTCAGAAAATGAAACCTCTTTTATTACCATGAAACTGACTTCACACAAAACTGCCAACTTCAGAAGGAGAGCAAAAGTGTTTTGTAATATGACTGAGTACAAAAATTGTTTTTACAGTTCTTAATAACATATATTAGCATATTATAATACATGCAAAATTGCTACTGTTCTGCAGCTGTCCTAGGCATTTAATTGACGCCATCATCAAGATATTTATATTCAAAGGTAAGATGCTTACATGATGTAGAACACAGTCAGATGCATTTATAGTGGAATAGATATATAGATATATTCCACACATATATAAAGTGGAACTTGAAATAAACAGTACCTAAAGTGAAAATCAGTTATGTCCAGAGCAATATATGAACATAACATCAAACGTCTCACACTTGGTTTTAAAGGTTCCTAATACCTGTGCTCTTTCAAGGAACCACCCCTATACACTGAAATCCACTATACTACTTTCAATAATCATTAATTGGACATAGTTGGTAAAAAAAAAAAATCACTATTAAAAGTTATATAATTAAAAATCACATGTAGTCATCTATTGAGTGCACAGCTAAGTTGTAAAATACTAAATTATGAAAAATAAGGAGACATGGTATTCACACTAACTTTCAGGAGTATTCGTTTTTATTGTTACAACTTCATAAACTATGTTGCTGGAGTTGACAATCATCTTAAATTCAAATAAAATAAATATCTTTTTATTTTATAGTCAATATCCTGAAGAAGCAAATGACTAGTCGATACAAAACAATGATGCTATTTCCTATCTTGCTTACGATGTACAAGGAACTACAAGCCAGCGTAAACACAAACTTAGACTTCCCCACTTACCTGTTTACTATTTAAGAAGCCTCCATTTTCAAATGCCCATGCCCACTCGACATTTTGAAAACTCACTTGTAAAGATGCATTTTGTTTAATTTCTTAGAAAATTGCTTTCCTTTGTGAGTTCTGACTTGCTACATTATTTTCTCATCTTTACAGTGAGCCAACCCTGGTCTCCAAGAGCAAAAGGGCCATGCAAAAAGACAAAGATAAGGAAGGAAGCTGCTGTTACCTTGGTGAGCAAAGCTCAAGACAAGTTGTTTTTCTTTGGCACATTACAGTCATAATTAGCTCACCACCACAATTAGACACTCACATACATGTTCTTGAAAACAAGCCTTTTAAATAAAGTAGTGTAAGCATCTTTCTAGCTTAAGGATTTGAAATAGCAATTAAGCCTGCACCTTAAATCATTTGTCTCTCTAACTAGAAGAGCAAGTCCCGAGGATGTAAATCTCACCCAATGAGACATTCAAGGGCTGCCGAATGCATTATTAATTGCCAAGTAATTTCTTAATTTTAGAATTTAACTCTCAGCTCTGGAAAATAAGTAATGTGATTTATGGAGCCCACACACTCATGCCGCTTCCTGGGAGTTCAACAACCACAGGCACATCCTGAGTAGACAGCGTCAACGCGATTCCTACAAGCCAAAACACATAGCTGGGTTCAGCTACGGCAAACCCACTCTGTCTACTTATCACCGGAGCACTAATATTTAGAGTAGCTAAAATGCCTGCCGAACACTGCAGCTCCATGTCCCCCTGGGCTTACGCCGAAGCACAGCCGCATCTCTTCCCTCAGCGATTGCTGACTTTTAAGAAGGCAGGTGACACGGGGTGGAAATGCTCTGCAGCAGCCCAGGTAACTCTTTTCTGCAATTCCTCCAGCCCCAGCCCCCTCCTCCTACACACACACACACACACACACACACACACACACACACACACACACACACACATATCCCTTTCACGGTTTTTAAGAAAGAAAGGTTTTAAATAGATATCTAAAACCTGCCATCTGCATGGGTTTAAGAATGTATTTTTCTTGTACTTGCTCCTGATGTGTAAGATGTTTCCAGATCTGATTAGAAAACCTGGCTGCGCATAAAAAGTACTGCTTTCAACAAGACCCCTTAGTCAAATCTGCCTGATCAGACATATGTGCACATAAATTACCCATATTCTATACACATGCCTACATTAACAAGCATGCATGCACACACACACCAAGACCTGCAATTAACCCCTGCTCTATAAGCCCCCTTTCATAAGCTTTTGCATGCATGTTATTCAAAAGAGAGATCTTTAGAAAAAAAACGGTAAGCAGCTGCATCTAATGCACTCGAAAGTGGCATGTTAGAGAAGCAAATACGTTACCAGTCGCATTTTGAAGTTTCCAGAGCACCTGCAGGTAACAGCAGTCAGAATCAGAGGCTGGTGCGCGGTGTTCCTCAGAAACACAGAGCCCGATGTGACTGTGGGGGAATGTGAGGCGAGTGTGAGCCTGGAAACCTTTGAGTTGAGCTCACTGTAAGCATCAGAGAGCCTCAAAGAGGAGAAAGAAAGAGGCAGCCCTCAGACTGCGAGACGACAAACTTCTGGCTCCTCTCCAACTCAGGAATGAATTCTCTGTAATTTGGAGATGGAGAGTTGATGGAAATGAAGAGAAACTTGGATTTCCCAGCGAATTTGCTCAGCCACGCAGAAATGGGCAGGTAACAGATGAGCTCATTTGAAAACAGTCGTTCAGGAGTCAGTATCGAATAAAAATATTAACAGAAATTCTTGTTGGAAAAATATTAAAAGGCTACTCCAGCCAGCTTCCCCAGATGCCTTTACAGACTCCAAATGGATCATTCCATCAGCTATTTGCTGCACATTTTATTAATCCCACTGCAGAGGTAAACTGGAAAATCTAATTCCTTTTATGTAGAAAACTAGATTTATTGCTTCTTTTTATAATGCACTTTACACATATAAATACATAGGTTTACTTACAGAGCTCTCATTTCTCCTGAAAAATCCACTACTGTTTAGTTCAGATAAAATGCCAAAAGGCTTATACACAGCTTTTCATGGAGTAGTGAAGAAACTCCTAATACTCAGAAGCTGAACTGAGTGCTGGTATTTAAACAGAGAGTTTGAAGCCCAGAGAGTGTAAAGGAGGGACCCAAACCATTAAGTGGCACATCAGAGGTGCAGCTATGCACATGCCCTGAGCAGGCAGGTGGCTCACACCTATAAATATAGCCATAATTAAGGACAGGAAAAAAAGAGCTTCAGCAAATTACGTTCTTAAGGACAATAGACACAATTTTGTTAGAATCCTGAACAAGCTAATAATTTCTGAGGAGCACACATGGACTTCACCTTGTCTGAAGAACTCAACCCAGACAGAAAACAGGGTCGGCAGGCGCTGTGCTCTGGCAATCTATATTCAAATGTAATGAGCAAAGGACCATATTACCATGAGGAATGTTGTCATATTACATTGTGCCTGTGTGGCTTAACTACCCATCCAACCTTGCAAATGGCCATTTGGCTGGATTCAATAGCGAATACGCTATTGATGTGAGGGAGGAGGGAGGAGATGGGAGGCTAGTCTTATTTGTTTTACTACAGGAGCATCTTGGAGAGGCTCAGGGATAAAATGCCCAGGCTGAATGTGGGTGTAATTCTTTCCAAGGCCACACTTACCAGTAATAAATCTATAGGGGAATTAATGATGACCAATTAAGCTATTTATTATTTTAACTCCTGAGGTCAAGGGAAGCTCAGTGTTTATGTTTATTGATAAGGTAGGAGTCCATGGCCAGACTCTAAAGAAAGCTAGATTCACCTTTAAGCATGTTCAATAAACACACATTGCCTAGGGCACTTCTAATTCTCCTCATAACCCAGTGTTCCTTGTTGTCCAGGAGTTTTTAATTCTCTCTCCCCACCGTTCGCTTCAACCTTTCATCCAACAAACACCTAGTGCATTAGATGCCTGGTGCTATGCAGAAGACGATGACAGGTAGACCTTCCTCCAGAGCTTGTCGCTGTCAGTCTCAGAGTGGACTCCGCAGAGGACATCAGAATTACTCAGGAATGTTGGTGCTTGAGGCCAGCCCTTCTTCCATCTTGGAGTCCCTCTCGGTGGTGGTATGAGATGAGCAGAGAAGCATGTATGCTTTGGAAATCTCCCTAAATGATTCTGATGGAGCCTCTCCCACCTCCCACGGATGTAACTGCAATTCAAGATCCTGGTGACAAAGCCCACCAGCCATGGAGAGAGGAGCAAAGCCCATAGCATTAAGACTCAGCCAACAGTTACTTGCGCTGACTACTCTTCTGGGTCATTGTGGACCAACCACCCTACCATTGGGAAGTCCCATACTTAATCAGTTTGACCCACAGCCTGAATCTGCAAAATACTGAGTAGATTTGGAAGCCAAAGCTGAAGGCAAAATAAAGCTTAAATCCCATGATTCATTTACACAGCCTCTCTGCACCCCTCCCTCTTTTTCCTATAGAACAAGAGGACAGGCTTCAAGTCTATAATTATTCTACCAAAACATATAGGCGACCTCCTCTATTGAAGCCAAGACATGCCCCTTTTGTTCCCACCAAAGGGAACAGAGACAGAACCACAAGTTTCTAAGAGAAATTAGTTTGGCCAGTTGTAGTTTTATCAGCTGAAAAGAGAAAAATGTGTCTGCCTCTGTGGTGATATTGTGTTCCCCAAAATATTGTGCACCAAGCCTGAGGTGCAAACATGGGATTTGTGAATGAACTGTTCCCAGTCCCAGCTATTCATTCTGATTGAGGACAACCTTCATCCTGAGAAGTAAGGGTCGCAACACTCACAAGAGTGGCCTACACATTTCTACAAAGGCTCACTGAGGAGTCCATACCATCAACAGTGTTTTATCAGTCAACTCCTACCATCCTTTGCTTCAGCAGCTCCCTCAGCCCCAATCACAGGGAGCATCCCTGTTAGTGGCAGATCTTAGAACTTCAATTTGGTAGACACATAAATGGCCAGAAGCCAGGCTGCTGCACGAGGCCTCCAGTAGATCCTCTTGAAAGAAGTGCAAGGACCTGAGAAGGTGGGTTCAATACTCACAGGAGTGTCTTCCCTGGACACTCTTGCTAATTGCTGGAGGTAAGAGATCACTCAGGCCAATCCTCAGAGATGGAAGAAGAGAGTTTGCCATATAGTCTCAGATGGCTAGACTGCCTACCCCACCCCAACTCCACCTCCACACTCACCACTACTACAGTGAGAATAAGGATAATTCAAAGCAGAGGGTTCCTTCATCCTCAGCAATGAACACCACTTCATTCCCTTGGGAAGAATCCAACCTTGATGTCTTGATGACAAAGACCATGTGATCAAGTGAGACATAAACCACCTTGTGTTTGAAATATTGTGCACCCCAATAAACTTATCTGGGGGGAGAGAACAGAACAGCCACTAGATAGACATAGAGGCAGAAAATGGTGGCACACACACCTTTAATTCTATCACTTGGGAGGCAGAGATCCGTCTGAATCTCTGTGAGTTCAAGGCTACACTAGGAACAGAGCCAGGTGTGGTGGCACACACCTTTAATCTCAGCACTTGAGATCTCTTGTCTTGCTTGGGAAAGACACAC
>CABHPR010145518.1:0-58122 GCA_902168415.1 Peromyscus melanophrys
TTTGAATTTAACTCCTTTGTTTAGCTATTCTCCTGACTATGACTAATAACAATTTGTAACCAAACACCCTAAACAATGACAAATATTTATAATTTATTTTGGGAGGATATGGGTATCATTATCCATACTGCTTCCTGTTGTGTTTGGGGTTCTCTTATCTTTGGAGGACCCTGAGAAAATTTAGGATTATTGTCAAGTCCTGACAGGAGTATTTTGTGAGGCTGGATCATATCTGCCAGTGGCCTTGAAGCTGTTTTGAATGTAGAATTCAGAGGAAATCATAACAGAGGCACTCAGAAATTATCTGGGCCATCTGCCCCAACTGGAGATTTTTTAGGGGGTCTTCCTTGATGAAACCTGATTTTTCTTAACCTGGAATGAACCACAGCCTTTCATTTCCTATGGAAACAAAAGCACAACCTCTCCCCAAAGTAACATATCTTTTGACTTAAATTTTGAAGTCAAAATAATTTTAAAATATATAGGTTGGTTTGGTTTTTTTTTTTGTTTTGTTTTGTTTTTGTTTTTTTTTTTTTGTTTTTTGAGACAGGGTTTCTCTGTGTAGCTTTGCGCCTTTCCTGGAACTCACTTGGTAGCCCAGGCTGATAGGTTGGTTTAATATAGCAGTTTTCATAATCAAATATCTCTTAGCAGTTATTATTTGTTCATTAACAGTCAAAAATCCAAAGACAACACAATAAGATATAGGATTCAGACTTTCTGTGTATTTCTCATCTTCACATGGCTTACTATATTTCTTTATTATTCTATTCTTTTTACGGACTTTATTTTAAAACTATATTTTTTTAATCTAAGACTGTATATATTCTTTCTTGTAGTGAAATCTTAATTAGTCTTAATAATAACTCAGAATCAGATATCAAAGGTGAAACCAGAAAGATCAGAGCAGCCAGCCACTAGAGAGACTTCTTACCTATAAGAATACTCAGACTGAATGACTCAAGATCCTATCTCCATCTGCCTTATATTCCTGGCTCTACCTCCCTGGTGCTGGGATTAAAAGTGTGAGCCATCACCAAAGCTCTGTTTCTCTTTTAGACTGGTTCAATCTCATGTAGCCCAGGGTGGTCTTGAACTCTTGATCTTCCTGTTTCCTCCTCCCAAATGCTAGGATTAAAGGTGTGTGCCACCATTGTCTAACTCTATGGTTAACTAGTGGCTAGCTCTACCCTCTGATCTCCAGGAAAGCTTTGTTTGTCAGAACACAAACAAATTATCATACAACATTTCCCCCTTTTTGTCTAAAATAAAAAGTGAAGATTTTAACTAACATAGAAAAACTATATACAATGAGTACAATAACTGTATACAAATATACAAAGGCAATAATTAAATTAACAATGTCTAGTCCATTAGAATTTGACAAAGTCAGAGAAAAATAATTCATTACATATCCTATCTTGGTAAGTCCAAAGTGTTCTACCTGATTCACTTACTATCTTAACTTGCATGACCAATCCAAAGGTATCTTTTTATGTCTCTCAATTTTATACATTTTACACCTCTTTAGTGAGTGTCTTTTCTGAATTTGTTAAGAAGGAAAACTATAACTATAGCTATCTGGTCTTCAACTCCATCAGAGATCTGAGAAGGATATAATGTTATTTAAAAACAAGAAGTATAGAGCAAACAACTTCCAAAAATAAGTATAGAAATAGTACAGAAAATAAGTACAGAGATAGCTTACTGCCTGAACAGTCACCCAAGGTTCCTCCACAATGATGGGGCATCCATCTTTGGCCTACAGGCTTAAAATATCTGACAGACTTATCTGTGAAGCAGAATTTTTGAAGGACTGTCCCACCTTGTCTTGGCAAAGTTCTGCAGTCACTTTGTTTTGTGTCCTGCTTGTCCAATTTGAACAGTATACTGTCAGGAGTCAAGACAAGGTCATTTTCTTGCCCAGTGGCTAAATTTTGTCACAAAGAAAGTAAACTCCATATGGAGTTTTTTCAATGCCCATCATCTTCTCTAAAGTAGATTGGTGCTGCCAGGAGCAGACATGTCTCATTGTCATAAAAAAAAGAACCTATGTTATTAAAACATCTTAATACCATATTCTGTAGATCTCTGAAGTGACTACAAGTTTGATTGCAATAGATGACTAACTGTTAATCTGCATTTCTTTGTTATCCTAAATAGTTGGTAATAACTTTCAAGGACTAGAAATTTACATTACATTGTTAGGTGAGCTGTATAGATACAATACCTTAAACAAGAGTAGAAACATATGTACAGTATATTCTAACCAAAATAACCTCAAATTTGTATCAATATACAAAAATCCAAGCCAAGGTAAAATATTTAAAACTAATATTTGCTTTTTAATAATCTACCCTTTTGTCCTATTTCTCTGTCCCCTCCTTTTTCTTTTTAGAATGAGATCCCCGAATCTAATCTCCTTCATTGAGCTTTTTCCTAATCATTACCAATAACAACTTGTAACCAACTACCCTAAATGATGACAAATATCTATAACCAACTGAATGACCAAACACGACCCACCCCACGTCTTGGGAATGTGGGCATAATGTTTTTAAAAGTATTCCCTGCTGTCTGGGGGTGATGGCATCTTTAGGGAACCCTGAAAAATGGGTTAATTGTCAAGTCCTGAGAGAGTTAGGTGCATCATTTGTTGTCTAGTCTCTGTGTGATGGGAAAGTGCAGGGCTTGTCTCAAGTCCTGGCCAGAGTGGTCTGTGAGGCTGGATCATCTCAGTCAGACACCTTGAAATTGTCCTGAGCAATTTGTAATCCAAAGCTGATCTTTAGGTGGTATTTGTCAGCTTAGTGGCATTGTCATAGTGCAGCTGGAATCATTGTTATGGGATCCCATCATCTTTTTTGAGACTTCAGAGATCACATTAGGCCAGTTTATTCCTTTCCTTGGTAATTTTTTCTGGGTAGTTCTCCCTTCTTTGAATGCTTATTTGTCCAAAAGTCTTTAAATTCCTCAAGATGGTTGTATCTATTTTCCTGGGAAGACAAAAACAAAACCTTCCTCAACTCTAACTTTGGGGAATTTCCCTCTGGCTTTTTTTTAAACTTAGAATATAATTTTTTAGAATTGACTTTCACTCCATCTTTTAGGCTCTCTTACATTTTGTCTATCTTACTATTGTATCAAGTAACAGAAATCTGGCAATTTTGGACTTCTTCATTGCTTCTTTTTCTGACTTCATCAAAATGTAGTAGAATACAAATAGCTATTCTTTCCAGGAGTATTGCATAGTCTTTGATTGTATATTTTATGAGTGACATTGTATTTGTAAATTGTTATCACTTTTCTTCGAACAAAGAATCATTGGAAAATATTTATGTTCTATTATGATGATATACAGATATATTCTTGGATATTTCATTGATTTGTAAAATGTTCTAAATGTATACTAACTTTCAAGTTTGCTTTAATTTCCCCTTTTAATTGTACAACAATTCCTCTTTATTTTCCAAGTGTCTATTTATCCTCATAACTCTTAATAATTTTGTAAGGGCACAAATACATCAATTTCCAGAGGCCATTTATCTCTTCCAGATACTTTAAAAGGCTATAAAATATTTACTTGGTGTAAATTGATCTTTGACCTAGTAAGCTACTCAGGAATTATAAACTAAAAAAAATATTCTATGTGAAATATGAAATATCTTTAGAATTAGTAAACATTTTATATTCTTAATCTACTTTTGAACGTCTACCTTGACTCATGACTGATATTGATATGCATTATTGATATTGAGCAATGACTGTGTGAAGAGTTTTCATTTAAATCTACATTTCTCACTGTGAAAATTTTTAATCATCTTTTTGAGGCTGAACTATAAGCTTTAGTTATCCCTTCCCCACATTAACATGCCAAAGTCTTCCTCATCTTTCCCTTCTGCAGACATCAAAATGCACAGTTTGAGTAACTGAACTCAAGAAATGTCCTCAGGGCACTAGAATTACAGGACACACTTAGCAGTATATTTTCAGCTTTTTTTTTTTTCACTTTCTATTTCTGAGGATTTCCCTCAATGGTTTGCAAGGTCAGCTGTGCATTGATAAAAAGCCTTTCTATATAATCTATTTTTTCTCAGATGTACAGTCAGCACAGCTACTTGAAATAGAAGGCACAATGTAGCTTTCAACAGAAAATAGAAAGTATTTTTTTCCAGAATGAAAGAGCTGGCATTTCCAAAATCTTGGAAATCCCACTCTCAGGAACTAGATACTATCAGAAAGAAACATTCAGTGTGGCTGATACCAGTTATAGATATGACCTGCAGCGCAGGCAGGACTGTTATTCTGTAAATCTGAGCATTAGGTTAAAGAATTTGAAATTGTTATTACTCAAGAAAAAGCTTCCCAAGACGTAAGTGTTGGTTTTAAATGTGGTACTTTTACTCTGTGAGGAAAGGTCACATGGCACAACAAAACCCAGGATCAGAACTTTGTTAAGAGGAGGCAGGGGACAGAAGAGAGCATGGTCAAGCCTGCTGGCAAGATGTGTGAGGAGAGGGGAGAGAGGAGGCTTCTGTGACTGGCTTTTCAAGGATTTTCCTACACATGCACATGTGAGCTTATGGAGCTACACCAAGCACACACAGATTGTGTGACCACACAGTGCACGGATAATATAAGATGTAAGGACCCTTGCTTGGTTACTGAGCTGCGCATGTGCAGTCATGCAGCTTGGGGAGTGACCAGGAGTTCTAACAGTAAGACTATGCTGAGTGTGGGATAGAGATATAATTCTCCCCACCCGTGTGTGTGTGTGTGTGTGTGTGTGTGTGTGTGTGTGTGTGTGTGCGCGCGCGCGCGCGCGCACGCGCGCACGCGCATGTGTATCAAAAATAATGCCAAATGTCATTCTAAAGGAATAAGCCACTTTTTTTCTTTGAGATAGTGTCTCTTATTGACCTACAGTTTGCTGAGTAGGCTAAACTGGCAAGTGAAAGTCCCAGTAATCCACCTCTCTCAGTTAACTCAGTACTGAGTGTGTATATATGTATGTGTATATATACATACATGTATATATATATGTGCTTCTCAATTTCAAACTAAGTCTGAAAATTCTGTTGACTGAGTTGTCTTCTCAGTGATAATTCATTCATAATTCACATGAGAGGCTTTTATGTGAGTGGAGAGGATCTGCACTCAGATCCTCTTGCTTGTAGAGAAGGCACTTTACTGTGTGAATCCTCCCTCCAGTTCCATCATTTACCACTTTGTCCTTTGATAGATTATAAAATAAAATTTCTATATTAATATTCCATATCAACCCAACAGTGACTTCCATAATTAAGATTATTCTCCAGACACAACTCCAGTGGAAGCGCCCTGCTTTAACAGAGGCCGTGCAAGCACCCAGAATCCCAGGTAAGCCCCCTACTCACAGACCACCAACACTCCCTCAGAAGCCATCCAGTTTGTCCCCCACGGCTGCCCCTCTCCTCACCATATCCTGGCCCACAACTCCAGAAGAAGACCTCCCTGCTCCACTTGAGGCCATGCTGGCACCAAAAACGCCAGGCCACTCTGGCCAGAAGACCAGAAAAAAAAAAAAACCAACCAGAAACCAAATGGGAAAAACACCCATCCAACAAAGACAAACTCAGAAATAAGCACCTAGACCTATAATTATCCCAAATCCAGATACCTATGCTCAAGCAGAAGAACACAACCGGAAACATTCCAGATAATATGTCACCACTAGAGCCCAACTATCCTCTTAAAGCAAACCCTGTGTATTCTAACATAGCTGAAACACAAGAAAATGATCATGAAACCAACTGTATGACAATGATAGAGGTCCTTTAAGAGGAAATGAGTAAGTCCCTTAATAAAAACCAAGAAAAAACAGTTGAAGGAAATTAGTAAAACTGTTCAAGACCTGAATATGGAAATAGAAGCAACAAAGAAAACAAACTGAGGGAATCCTGGATATGGAAAAATCTAGGTAAGCAAACAAAATCTATAGACATAAGCATCAAAAATATTATATGAGAGATAGAAGAGAAAATCTGAGTTATTGAGGTTATCATAGAAGAAATTGATACAAAGAAAAAGTTAAATCTAAAAAATTCCTTTAATGAAACATCCAGGAAATCTGGGAAGAAGAAGAAGAAGAAGAAGAAGAAGAAGAAGAAGAAGAAGAAGAGGAGGAGGAGGAGGAGGAGGAGGAGGAGGAGGAGGAGGAGGAGGAAGCCCTGCTCAAAGGCCCAGAAAATATTTTTAACAAAATCACAGAAGAAATTTTTTCTTTGGAAAGACATGTCTATAAAGGTACAAGAAGTTTCATGAGTTCCCACTAGTTTGGTTTGGTTGTCTCTGTAGGTTTCCCCATCATGATCTTGATGCCCCTTGCTCATAGAATTTCTCTTCTCTCTGTTTGACTGGACTCCTGGAGCTTGGCTTGGTGTTTGGCTATGGATTTCTGCATCTGTTTCTATCAGTTACTGGAGAAAGGCTCTATGATGACAGTCAGGGTATTCACTGATCTGATTACTGGAGTAAGCCAGCTCAGACACCCTCTCCACTATTGCTAGTAGTCTAAGCTGGGGTCATCCTTGTGAATTCCTGGGAACTTCCCTAGCACCCAGTTTCTCCCTATCCCCATGATGACTTCATCTATCATGGTATCTCTTTCCTTGCTCTCCCACTCTATCCCTGTTCTAGCTCAACCACTGTTTAGACCAACACCTATGGAGCCTCCCTGGGACTGGACAAGGCCCTCTATATAAGCAAGACAGTTGCATAGCTTGATCTGCTTAAGGGAGCCCACTGGCAGTCGGATCAGGATACATCCCTAGTGCATGAACAGGCTTTTTGTAGCCTACTACCTATGGTGGGACACCTTGAACAGCCTTGAGGCGCGGGGGTGCGGGGGGGCGCGGGGGCTGGACCTGCCTCTACTGAATGTACCAGGCTCTGCTGACTCCCCATGGGAGGCCTCACCTTCTTGTAGGAGGGAATGGAGGGTGGGCTGGGGGTGAGGCTGCAAGGGCGGGAGGAGGAAAGAGGGGGATCTGTGATAGGTATGTAAAATGAATGAAAAATTTCTTAATAAAAAAATAAACTTAAAGTTAAAAAAAAGTACAAGAAGTTTACAGAACACCAAATCAACTGGACCGGAAAAGAAAGTCCCCTTGCCACATAATAGTCAAAATGCCAAACACACAAAACAAAGAAAATGTTAAAACTTTCAAGAGAAAAAGGCCAAGTAACATATGAAGGCAGACTTATATAAATTACACCCAGCTTCTCCACAGAGACTATAAAACTCAGAAGGGCCTAGAGAGATGCCTGCAGGCTCTAAAAGACCACAAATGCCAGCCCAGACTGCTATAACCAGCAAATCTTTCACTCACCGTAGATGGAGAAAACAAAATATTTCATGATAATGTCAAATTTAATCAGTATTTATCCAAAAATCCATCTCTATAGAATGTAATAGAAGGAAAACACCAACCTAAGAATGATAACTACACCTATGAAAACACATGAAATAAATAACCTTACATCAGCAAAAAAAAAAGATTACACACACACATACTACTACCACCAACAAAATAACAGGAATTAGCAATAATTGGTCATTGATATCTCTTAGTATCAATGAACTTACTTCCCCCAATAAAAAGACACAGACTAATAGATGGGTGAAAAAAAAAGCAGGTTCCATTTTTCTGCTGCATACAAAAGGCAACCTTAATATCAAAGATAGACATTACATCACAGTAAAGTGTTGAGAAAATGATTTCTAAGCAAATGAAACTAAGAAACAATCTGGGGCAGCGCTTCTAATATCTAACAAAATAGACTTCAAACCAAAATTAATCAAAAGAAACTGGGAAGGACACTTCATATTCATCAAAGGATAGATCCACCAAGATGATTATTCAATTCTTAACATCTATGCCCCAAATGCAAAGGCACCTCCTTATGTAAAGAAAACACTACTGAAGCTTAAATCATTCATTGGCCTCAAACACCGAGAGTGGGAGACTTCAATGTCCCACGCTCATCAATAGACAGGTCACCCAGACAAAAACTAAAGAGAAAAACACCAGAGCTGACAGAGATTATGAACTAAATGGAACTAACAGATATCTACAGAATTTTTTATCCAAACACAGAAAAGTACATTTTCTTCTCAGAACTTCATGGAACATTCTCCAAAATTAACCACATACTCAGTCACAACACAAGTCTCAATAGATAAAATAAAATTGACATAACCCGACGCATCCTATCAGACCATCAGGGATAAAACTGGATATCAATTAAAACATATATCCTACAATGTCATGAAAACTGAATAAATCTCTACAGAATGATGGCTAGGTGAGAGCAGAAATAAAGAAAGAAATTAAAAACTTCCTAGAATTCAATGAAAATGAATGCAAAACATACCCACACTTATGGAACACAACGAAAACTTTGCTAAGAAGAGAGTTCACAGCACTGAGTGCCTTCATAAAGAAATCACAGAGATCTCATACTAGTAACTTAATAGCACATCTGAAAACCCTAGAACAACAACAACAAAAAAATAAGCAAATGCACCCAAGAGGAATAGACTGCGGGAAATAATCAACTCGGGGCTGAAATCAATAAAACAGAAACAAAGGGAACAATACAAAGGATCAATGAAACAAAGAGTTGGTTCATTGAGAAAATCCACAAGATAGACAAACCCTTATCCAAACTAACTAAAAGACAAAAAGAGATTATCCAAATTACCAAAATCAGAAATGAAAAGGTGCACTACAGACACCAAGGAAATCCAAGGAATTGTTAGGTTATACTTTAAAAAAAAAAAAAAAAAAAACTGGCCGGGCGGTGGTGGCGCATGCCTTTAATCCCAGCACTCGGGAGGCAGAGGCAGGCGGATCTCTGTGAGTTCGAGGCCAGCCTGGGCTACCAAGTGAGTTCCAGGAAAGGCGCAAAGCTACACAGAGAAACCCAGTCTCGAAAAACAAACAAAAAAAAAAAAAAAAAAAAAAAAAAAAACTGTATTCCACAAAATTGAAAAATCTAAAATGAATGGATGATTTTCTCAATAGACGTCATTTACCAAAGTTAAAATCAAGAAGACAAACCATTTAAATAGGCCTATAAGCCCCAAGGAAATAGAAGTAGTCATGAAAATTCACTCAACTAAAAAAAGCCCAGTACCAGATGGTTTTAGTGCAGAATTCTAACATCCTTTCAAAGAAGAGCTAATACCAATATTCCTCAAATTTTTCCAGGAGGTAAAAATAGGAGCATTGCCAAATTTATTTTATGAGGCCACAGTCTGCCTGATATACAAACCACACAAAGATTCAACAAAGAGAATTACAAATCATTTTCCCCCATGAAATACTCAATGCAAAAATACCAAAAATAGTTGCAAACAGAATCCAAGAACACCTCAAAAAGATCACCTGCCATAATCAAGTAGCTTTCATCACTACAGAGATGCAGGGATGGTTCAACATACTAAAATCAGTCAATACATTCCACCATATAAATAAACTGGAAGAAAAAAAAACTACATCATCATTTCATTAGATGCTGGAAAACCTTTGACAAAATCCAACACCTCTTCATGATAAAAGTCTTGGAGAGATTAGGGATATAAGGAACATACATAATAAAGGCAAATTATAGCAAGCCTGCACCTGACATCATATTAAGTGGAGAGAAACTCAAAGCAATTCCACTAAAATCAGGAACAAGACAAGGCTGTCCACTCTCTCCATATCTATTCAATATAGTAATTGAAGTTCTAGCTGGATCAATAGGACAACTACAGGTGATCAAGGGGATACAAATTGGAAAGGAAGAAGTCCAAGTATCATTATTTGCATATGATATGATAGTATATACAAGCAACCCCAAAAATTCTACCATTGAAACTCCTACAGCTGATAAACACCTCTAGTGAAGTGGCTGTCTACAAGATTATCCAAAAAAAAAAAAAAAAATCAGTAGTCATCTTATACACAAATGACAAACTGGCCTAGAAAGAAATCAGGGAAATAAACATCCTTCACAATAGCCACAAATAATATAATATATCTTGGGATAACTCTAACCAAGGAAGTGAAAGACTTGTATAACAAAACATCAATTTTGTGAAGAAAGAAATTGAGGAAGATACCAGAAGATGAAAAGATCTTCTGTGCTCACGGATTGGCAGGATTAACACAGTAAAAACAGCCAAATTACCAAAAGCAATTTGCAAATTCAAAGCAATTCCCATCAAAATTCTTTACAGACCTTGAAAGAGCAATAGTTAACTTCATATGAAGAAACAAAAATCCCAGGATTGCTAAAAAACAATCCTGTACATTAAAAGAACATCTGGAGGTATCACCACCCTGGATTTCAAGCTCTACTACAGAACTATAGAAACCATCACCACATAATATTGGCATAAAAACAGACAAGTGATTGCTGTGGGATGTCTCTCTGTATGCTGTGAATATGTGTTGCTCTGATTGTTTAATAAATAAAGCCACATTGGCCTATGGCAAGGCAGCTTAGAGGCAAGTGGGAAATCCAAGCAGATATATGGAGAGAAGAAAGGAAAGGAGAGAGAGAGAGACGCCAGTAGCCACCAACGAATGCCAGCAGATGGGTAATGCCACGGCAACGTGGCAACTTATATAGATTAATAGAAATGGGCTAAGATATAAGAGCTAGCTAGCAAGAAGCCTGCCATAGGTCATACAGTTTATAAATAACATTAAGCCTCTGAGTGATTATTTTGTAAGTGGATATTTGCTGTTAAGTAATGGATAGTCATGCTACAATCCATAGACCCAGAAAGGCTAACTAACAAGGAGGCCTTAAGAGGGGACACATGGCTCTCCCTGGGCAGGGGAAATAGGATAGATTTTTTGGTGGACTGTGGGCAAATGAGGATGGAAACAGAAGGAATCAGGTGGGGCTGAGAGGGACAGAGGCATAAAGTGATGGGGGAGATTACTGGAATTGGGGAAGATTTGGGGAGCCATGTAGAAACCCAGTGCAGTGGAAACTCCCTCGAATCTTGGAAAGTGACTCTAGCAAAGTCTCCTAGTAATGGGGGATATGAAGCCCAAACTGGGCATCTTCTATAACCAGAAAAAGCTCCTAGCAATAGGACTGGGACATCAACACAGCCACAAAACCTTTGACATTACAATCTGTCCTGCCTACAAGATGTGCTGGGGTAATTGTGGTGCAGAACTTGTGGAAATAGCTGACCAATGATTGGTCCAAATTGAGGCCCACAGCATGAGAGGGAACCCAGGCCTGATACTGCCTGGGTGTCCAGGAACCAGACATTGGACAGTCTGGAGACTCAAGATAGAACCAAATAAGACTGTCAAAAAAAGTTAATAAAATGATGCCTAGTGATATTCATGTGTGCTCATATAGATCAATGCTAGCCCAAGCATCATCTGAGGGACATCATCCAGTAACTGATGGAAACAGATGCAGAGACCCAGAGCCAAACACTAGAGGGAACCAGGGGAACCCTGAAGAATAGGGGGAGGAAGGATTTTAGGAGTGGGAGGGGTTGAGGCCACCAGGAGAATGTGGTCCACAGAATCAACTAAGCAGGGCTCATAGGGGATCACAGAAACTGAAGGGACATGCCTTGTCCAACCTTGATGTCAGGATTTGTGCCTAGTCTTATTGTAAATTTTTTGGCCACGTTTCAGGGATATTCCTGGGAGGCCTGCTGTTTTCATTTTTTAAAGAAAAACAGAGGAGTGGATCTAGAGGAAAGGGGAGATGGGGAAAAGTACTGGGAGGAATGAAGTAAGGGGAAACTGCAGTCCAGAAGCAATGTATGAGAGAATAATAATAATAATAATAATAATAATAATAATAATAATAATAATAAAAATAACAAGATTATTCTCCAAATTTTTCACATAAACAAGATAACTTTCAAAGTAATTGTTACTCTCTCTCTGTGTATCATTACTTCAGGAAACCAAGAAAGTTTGCTTTAGATATTCATAGTTTCTATAAAACATTTAAAGAGTTTACATTTTAAATACTTTTTATATATTTTTGAAATTTTCATTCATGCATATATAGTATCTTTATCATATTCATCCTCCACTCTACTCTTCCAAATGCCGCCATAATCATCATGAAATATATACCTTCCAAATTCCTGTCCTCTGTTTTGCAGTTTATTTACATTTGATTTACTTTGAACCCATTGAGTCCAGTCAGTACTGCCCATAGGCACATAGGTGTGGAGTCATTCAATGGGGCATGAACATATGACTAATGACCACTTGGCCAAAGAAAAGTGACTTTCTCCCCACAGCCATCAAGTGCCAGTACCTCAGCACCCTTGTATCCGCTCTCCCACCAATGCTGGAAATTGTAAAGGACTTGATTTTATGTAGAAAACCACAGCTGACGTGAGTTCATGTTTGCAACAGCCGTATCATGTCTAGAGAGTAGCATTTTGTAGCACTGCTTCCCATCTTCTGACTCTTACATTCTTTCTCTTACTCTTCCATGATGGTCACTGAACCTTGATGTGGGGGTTGATATAGATGTTTCATCTACAGCTGAGCACTCATTGTTGTTTGGTCTCAGTACTTTGAACAATAAAGCATCTCTGAATTAACCACTGTATTGGTGAAATTCTTAAGGCAACTCCACGTAATTAAAAGGGAAGTTTATTTTGTGGGGTAACTTACAAGTGAAGGGATAGGTAACAGGGTCTGGGAAAGGTGTAGCGCAGTCTGGCAGTGTTCTCTGGAGAACTCTGCTCACTCTACCTCCAGCGTCCAGGGTCCAGAAACCAAGAGAGCCGGTGCATCCAGATCTCGGGTCTTCAGGGTCCTCTCTGGGCCCCACCTTGTAGGCGTGACAGTTACTGAAGCCTCAGTGGGGGTTGGAACTTCCAGATCGAAGCTGGAATGACCACCCACTACATCTCCCCCTTTTGTCTAAATAAGAAGGTTCTAACCTAATACAAGACTATATACAAAGGAATGGTTATTAAACATTGTCCAGGAGTAATGAGGGATAATGACCTAGATAAGATGGAACTATAACCAATGTGAACAATATCAAGCAAGAAACACATACTAAAATCCAGAGAAGTCTAGAGCATAGGTAAATGGCATGTTACAAAGATCATTCCAAAAGGTATCCTATCCTAAAGAACCTGAATCTAATATTTAATACGTTTTGTCTAAGATATTATATATATTAAGTTGTAACTGTAACTGTTAGCCTTTAATATCATCAAAGACCTGAGAAGGAATATAATGGTACCTGAGAAATGGAAGATGGATGTATAAATCTATAAGTCTCATCTACCTAAATAATCTAAGGACTAAGGCTTTCCGTGAACAAGGTAAACAGTCTGTAAGTAAACGTACGGTAAAGGATGATGTCTTCAAAATTGTGACAATACACAGGATATTTATAACAGAGGTAGGAATGTATAGTGTAATATGTAATATGATAATAATTTAAATATATATCCATATACAGAATATCCTAAAAAGAAGTAGAACGTACATACAGTATGACAGATATAAATTTATATTTGTATCAATATACAAATATTTTAAATAAGAGTAGAAATATATGTATATTATAACAAATATAGTTTTGTATTTGTATCAATATACAAATCATCTTAAACAGGAATATAAAAATAGTTTACATGTGTATCAACATATAAGAATCCATAACAGTGTCCACTGCCCACTGCAATATAAATTTCTCTGACTAAAGTTGGGAGCAGCAAACAGGTATGGATATAAACACAAATATTTAGAAGTCAGTTTGAAAACACAAATGTTAGAAAACAATAGATTCCCCCTGTAGGGCCAATGACCTCCCTAGCAATGGTTTTGACCATATTCACAATACCAGGCATAAATTTCCACTTATGGCACATTCTTAATCGAGTCAAGAGTGGTTGATTTTTCCCAGATGGTCTTTTGCATTATTGCACCAATTGAAAAAACTTACCTGGCAGATCAGTATTTTAGTGTGCAGGGCCCAGGACTTTGTAAGACCATTGATGTTTTTATTCACTCAGTAGCCTGAATAGCACCTTCCCACTTTATGAAAACCACCATCAAGGAGGAATGTTCTTGGTTATTTAAGACAGATTTATCTATGTCCTATAACCAAAATGTGTGGTGTCCTTAGAAACAGAGTCTTACCGTCTAATTAAATATCCTACATTGTCTTGATTTTTTTCTGGGGATTCCCAGACTGGTAACTGTTACAGAGGTATCCTGTTTCTTGGCACTGAGATTTTCATTTAATAATTTATGTCTTCTGAAAGCCATATTGCTCACCCATGCAAAGTACCAGTGCTCAAACTCTTGCTCTATCTCAGCTTAAACCTTTAGCTCTCAGGATTGTCCTCTATTTTTTCAAACCTTCTATCACTATATTTGTCTTGAGTTGCTAAGTTAGCTTGTAGGCTTTTAATATACTCCATTTTAGTCAAACATTTCTCCACTCCCTCTCTTCCCCATCCTTATTACCTGACAAAATATTCTATACTCAGTATCCCCATCTCTACTTTCATTTTACCTGTATTCTATTACCTTCACTTTCTTAATACACTCCCCATAGCCCATATGTAGTTTACTGGATTTTTCATGGACTCCAAGTTAAACATAGGAAATGAATAGTTCAGACAGAACCCCGATATTAGAGAGCACACACGATGTTTGTCTTTTCCACCTGGGTGATTTATACTTGGTAAAATTCTTTTCTAATTGCATCAACTGACCTGCAAATTTCATTATTTCCCTTTATTGCTAAGAAATATTCCACGGTTCATATGCATCACATTTGTATTCAAGAACTCTGTTAAATGTACAGAAATGTGAAAGATAAATTTGATTGAAATTACATATAGTCACAGATAGACAGCTGTGTTTATTTGAGTAAAAATATTTGTGCTGATTGTGATTCCAAGGTGTGTTTCCCAATGGCATACAGGGCCATAAGAGAAAAAATGAAGACCTGCAACTGACTTAAGTGACTTTGATTTTGACAACTTTTTACACCATGGAATAGCAAGACATGCTCTGGGCATTAGTGTGTGCCATGATTAGCAGGACTTGGAGAAATGAGTCAGAGTTTTGTTGTACAGTACATAGAGTGTTCTACCTACTACAAAATGCATTAGCAAAATGACTACCATTGTGGGAAGCTTCAAATGATCCCATAGGCACACTGAAAGGGAAAATGTTTTGTTCATCATCTCCTGTAGCTGAAGGCCATCAATGTTAGTTTGAATCTATACTAATCTAATAAGAATTCTCCTGGATTTTAACACTTCTTTATTATTTAGGCAAACTCCACTTAATGATTGGTTAGTAAGAAAAAATGTTCTCTGAAGAAATAACAAAGTAGTAAACCATGACCTTCTTTTCCTGGTGCTCACAAAGTAGAATTCTAGGAAACTATTACATTGAAAAAAAAAATCTGTAGACTTCACTCTTGAAAAGAGACTATGTCAGTGATCAGAAGTGACAGCAGGGATTTCTGTCATCTAAGCATGACTGCGTAAATTGTAGGACTTGCCCTAGATTTTATCTCAGGGTCAGAACAGTAGATGTAGGAAATGTGTGCTTTTAACTCATTTCATTTGGATTATGTTATAAAGATTCTTTCTGTAATTTTATCATACAGCACACAATAAGACTTATAGTAAGTACTTGAGAAATTATTTTTTGATAGAATGCTATATTAAACCTATAGAACTGATAACAAGTTTCATGTCAAATTATAAAACTATTTTAAAGTTAAAAAGTATTACTTAGTGCACTACAGAATAAAATATTTATTAAGAAGTCTAATTGGTAACTTTTAATAAAAGAGAAATATAAGTTATTTCCATAGTCATTCTTAAAAACTACTATCCAAGGAAGTTGTTGGATCTGTTTTTGGAAATAAAACTGCTACTAGGTAATGTGAATACAATTTAAAATATTAGATCTCTTCTTGATTACAGTGTTGAGCTGAGAAGTTACTTATAAAAATGTTTATAAAATATAGGTTCTGTTTTTTAATATACACTGTGTTTGATAGGGATATGTAAATAGAAATGATTGATTCCGTCTTGTTCATTGGTATATAAAAGATGCTTTGTAAATTTGTTACATCTGAGTTAGATATAAAAAGATGATTAAGAGTATGGAAAATTGGCAGGAGTCATGTGACTTCTTTGGGGAACAAGACCTGAGAACAGCATGAGTGGCTCTCCTTGTGGAAAGATCCTGGACACTCTGACCCACTTGGCAAGGACCTGTGGACAGTTCACTGCATAATTCTGGGCACGACCCCAGGAGCATGTGTGCTTCCTCTCTTCTTGCTTTCACAATGCTAGCCGTACTGCCAGCCTGAATGAGTCACAGTTGGTCATGAAGTTTAATATTATGTATTTGCATAACTGTTCTGGAAAGAATGGTTTTAATCACATGAGTTTTAAAGAAATACTATTAAATAGATGGTATTAGGAGTTAATGGGAACATTCAAGGAACAGGGATAAAGCAGAATCAGAGAAACCCAGTTCTCTCATTTCTAATAATGGTGCCAATACCCCAAGAAGTTAAGGGAGATGGACAAAAGGATAAGGAACAAGTAGTGCCAAGTATAAAGAGTAAGTTTTCCAAGTTATGTTACCCATAGGATAAATAGAAATGGTATGCCCCCAGAGGAGATAGAGTAGTATAAAATGAAGAATGGGTTGATCCAGATTTGGCTGGTGAGTTGATCGTGAGAACACAGACCCTAGACTCTAGACCCTAGTGTAAATATTAAACACTAGAGAAAAACTATCTCTTACCCTACATGATGCTGTAACCACATGTGCTGCCAACTGGACACACTGTTCTACCCATAGGTGTGTCTAGTTAGAAAAGTTCCTTTGTAGCTTGCAAAACTGCTTATGCTTCTAACAGTAGAGATATAGATCAAAAAAGTAATGGCTAATGATTGGAGAGTTGGGAGACTACAGGCAAAAGAGGCAAGGAGCAAGCTGGTAATTGTTGTAACCATTTTTAAAACTTAGGAAGTAAAAGCTGGTTATAAAATTATTCATGCAACCCATTGAAACTGTATACATAAAGATGGCTCAAGCTATCCAGGGCCACTTGTTTGAATGTCAACATATGATAACAATTTCTTCATGATGCCAACTACACAGATCTTTCTCAGCTCAATAAACTTGTCTGGAGCAATGTTGTGAAATATTATTTTAAGATGTGTTTTATTCATTTATGCAATGGAATTGCATTCTTTTATGTTGCATTTGCTTAACTCTGTGAAGCTGTGTTACTTTGCCTGACTAAAATACCTGATTGGTCTAATAAAGAGCTGAATAGTCAATAGCTAGGCAGGAGAAAGGATAGGTGGGACTGGCAGGCAGAGAGAATAAATAGGAGGTATTGGGATTAATTCAGGGAGTCTATTTAATGATTGAAGGAATTTATTTGGGGGTAAACTCACAACCATGGGAGATTTATTATAGGATCTGGGAAAGATGAGCTATGTCCCACACTGAATGGCTTGGTCCAAGATCTCAGCATCCAGAACCACTAGGTAGCCACAAAGGAAGCAGCATACATGCATCCCAGGTCTTAAGGGTCCCCGGTAGCCACACCCCAGAGGCCAATATCTCAAGATCATAGGCAGATGTAACAGCTACATCTGCCTCACTAGGGGTGATGCTTCAGAGCATGGCTCAAACAGCTACCTACTACAAAGAGGAGAAATCTGGGAAGAGAAATTGGAGTGAAAGGAAAAGGAGAGGAGGAGATCAAGGGCCAGCCACCCAGCTACATAGCAAGCCACAGAGTAAGAAGTTAAGAAAGGTATAGAGAATAGAGAAAGATAAAAGCCCAGAGGCAAAAGGTAGATGGGATAATTTTAGTTAAGAAAAGCTGGCTAGAAATAAGCTGGCTAGAAAAACCAACTATTTATAAGTAAGAATAAGTCTCCGCATGATTATTGGAAAGCTGGGTTGTGAGCACCCAAAGAGTAAAGAGAAAAAAAAAATCAACTACAGAGCAAGGCCTCCAGCATAATATGTCAATAAAATCTTGAAAAGGGACAGGAAATGACTTATCAGGTAAAGACTCATGAAACCAAATGTCATATCCTACGCTTTTTCTCTGGGAGTCACATGGTGATGGGAAAGAATATCCACAAGCTGTCCTCTGACCTGCACTTACACCACAACATGCACATACAAACACACACAAATTAAAACAATAAGTAATCTAATAACAATTTTTCATGTTGAAAGAATATTTAATATATAGCATCCAATGCAATATTTTATTAGCTCTAATTAAAACTGAGGAACTCTTGGAAGTATACAGTATGAAAGAGTGAACGAGGAACAATCATGTCCACCCACGATGGAGGTAGGAAGTTGCCTCTGGGCAGCTGTACATGTAATCTGGTCCGTTCATGTGTTATTACTCTAAAATTGCTCTGTGTACATTAAGCAATCACCCCTTTAGTTAGAGGTATAAAAGTGAACTTAGGGCTGCTGCATGAATAAGGACACTTGCTTCCAAGCTAGATGACCTGAGTTTGGTCTCTAGAAACCATAAGGTAAAAGATGAGAACCAACTATCACAAGTTATTCTTTGACCTCCACATGCAGGCTGTGGTATGTGTGTACTCACATATACCCCTGTACCCATCCAACCACCCCCCAGGAATTAAGTAATTAAATAATTTTAGATTGAAAAATGAATATAAATATGAGTAAAGTAAGACATTATTAGGATGAAAAAGATACTGGATATAAAATATAAATTTAATATATAAAAAAATTAAAAAATTAAGGGTTCATAAGCTGCTGAAAAGCTACAAAAAGATGGGTCGAGGAGTGTTGGGCTTAAGAGGAGAATAGCAGGATACAGGTGATAGGAAATGGTAAACAAAACAATGTGGAGGAGGCTCCAATGGGGAGAAGGGAGGGAGGTCAACACACATGGAAAAGGAGGATTGAGCAAAAATAACACACATGTGCACACACACACACACACACAATCTTAAAAGAAATTAAGCCACATGATCTGACAATGCCCCCACAAGAACCATAAACTGCTGTAGGATGGTCTGTATGTCAAATTACTCTGATTGGTCAATAAATAAAACACTGATTGGCCAGTGGCTAGGCAGGAAGTATAGGCGGGACTAACAGAGAGGAGAAAAGAGCAGGAAGGTGGAAGGAGATACTGCCAGCCGCCGCCATGACAAGCTGCATGTGAAGATGCTGGTAAGCCATGAGCCACGTGGCAAGGTATAGATTTATAGAAATGGATTAATTTAAGATATAAGAACAGTTAGCAAGAAACTTGCCATGGCCATACAGTTTGTAAGCAATATAAGTCTCTGTGTTTATTTGGTTGGGTCTGAGCGGCTGTGGGACTGGCAGGTGACAGAGATTTGTCCTGATTGTGGGCCAGGCAAAAAAACTCTAGCTACAATAAACTAACTAAAACCCCAGTACCAGGTGTAAAATACCTCCTTTTAGAACGTTTAGTGAAAGTAGTCCAAGTGCTCCCCAGAATGATAAAGATTAACCCTGAAGTCTCCAGTTGTATCTCAGGGGTTGGGAATGGGCTAATATTGTTGAAGACACACTTAGGATGCAGGACTAGGACTATTCAAGCTGTATCTGACCTAAAAGCCTGTAAAATAGAATAGATAATGGAATATTTTCACTGAACTTGTCAAATGCAAATGAACTAGACATTGTTGAGGTATTTATTGCCTGTATATATTGTAGATAGCTGTTGTACTTATTATATATAGTTTTTCCTATATTAGTTATAACTTTTTATTTTAGACAAAAAAAGAGGACATGTGGTCATATTTTATATGTACTCTAACAAATGAAGCTGGCCTGAGGATCAGAGGACAAAGCCAGCCCCTATATTAAACACAGAGGTCAGGCAGTGGTAGCACATGCCTTTAATCCTAGCATTCAGGAGGCACAGATTCATCCCGATCCCTGTGAGTTAAAGGCCACACTGGGAACAGAGCCAGACGTGGTGGCACATATCTTTAATCCCAGCACTAGTTCATCATGGAGGTCTGAGGGTCTGTATAGACCAACAGGAAGTGATGTAGCTGGATGGAGAGAGGAAGTAAGATGGCAGGGCACAGAAAGGTATAAAAGGCATGAGTATACAGGAAATAGCTCTCTGGAGCTGAGGATTTCCTAGTAGCAAGAACTTGTGGCTGGCTTGTTCTATTCCTCTGATCTTTCAGTTTTCACCGCAATATCTGGCTCCAGGTTTTCTATTAATAAGACCTTTTAAGATTCATGTTACAAAAGCTTCTTTCCTATATTTCATGGTACGATAAAATACTGTGCAAAATACCAAGGGAGTAAATCCAGTTGCAAAATCTATGGACCATGACAATGACCAACATGGCAAAATATGAATAAAGATGAAAGAAATGGCACTCATATTGGTGGCAATCAAAAACTGTCCCATTGCACTTAAGCCAACTCAACAGGAGAGAAATCTTGCCTGGTACTGGAAAGTTAGCTGAATTCCCGGAGACAGTGAGGTCATGGATGTTAGAATCTACTCGTGCCATGTTGCTAGACTAGCATAATTCCTTACTGCATTCTAAATCCTAACCTTATGCCACAGATAAGTGTAGCGATCACTATCAAAGTAGCCTCTCATTTCAGCAAATTAAGACTATCACTAAAAACACGACTGGACACAATGAGATCAGTAAATCATGGTAATCTCAGTCTCAACAGATCCATCTATATCATAAATCCTGCGTCCTGCTGAGGGCACACTGCAGAAAAGGGGGCAAATGAGTATAAGAGCCAGAGGACCTGGAAGTCTGCTTGGAAACGGTCTCTCCTAGAAATGACCACATAAACAAGATCAGAACAATGGCAGTATCAATGGACACGTTAGCATGGAAGGAGAAATGATTCTCAGGGTCCCAGCCACACACAAAGACCTGCAAGCAACTATCACAGCTGGGAGAAGATGAATTGACCCCTCCCAGGGATGACTGAGCCTCCTTCATGGTTATCCAATGCAGAGTAATGAGCTCTGAAATCATATACACAAAAACAACAAAAATGGACTCAGAAGGTTATATTTATACATTTGTGCACATGTGCGCGCGTGCACGCGCGCCCATACACACACACATACACAAACAAACACAGAACAATAATAAGCAAAGAAAAGGGCCATCAATGTGAAGAATAGGATGGAATATTGAAGGGGCTAGAGGGAGAAAAGGTAGAGAGGAAAGTGATACGATTATATTTCAATTAAAACACTTTTAAAAGAATACGTGAACTATAAGAGACAAGTAAATGTTGCTGTGCACCACACACTGGAAAGATGAAATCATATAGAACATACATATAAATTTAGAAAATTCATAGTTAAAAAGAGGTCTAACATGGATTCGAGTGAAGTTACAAAATGTGGAATGAGAAAGCACAGGGAGTGAAGGACGTTATCAGGATTATTTACTGTTGGTAGATGAGCACTGTCTGGTACCTATGGAAGATGTTAATCCTACCAAACAGAAATCCTACCAAATCTCAAGAAAGACAAGATGACTCTTACATTAATAAACTGAGAATATTCAGAAAGAAAAATATATGAGGAAAGAAATAAAAGGCTCCAACTTTTAAATACAAAACTGAAACTATATTAAATGTATAGAGCTTCAGTAAAATAAAATATTGCAGATGAAAATGTGCCATCAATATGGAGTGGAAGAAATGACAGTTTTAAGAAATAACTGACAGTCTACCACTAACAACTCTCCTTGAGGAAAATTCTAGAAGATGTCCTTTGGAGAAATAGGAAATGTTTTTTTATCCAAAGTCTAAATTTTAAGATGTGATAGTGTATTAGTAACTTTTCTGCTGCTTTGATAAATACTAAGAAGACAACTTAGGCAAGATGATGTTTATTGTGGTTTACTTCTCCCGATGGAAGACAGTTCATAACTTTCCTAATAGTGCAGCCAACTGGGAGCCAAATTTTCACACACGTGAGCTTGTGCAGGACACTTTTCATTCAAACCACAACATTCTGCATTGTTCCCCATAAGCTTGTATGGTTGTCATGATGTAGAGTGTATTTTGTCTAATTTCAAAGGTCCCCATAATCTTTAACAGCCCTAACACTGTTCAAAAGTCCAGAGGCCCTTCAAATATACGTATTTTTTTTATATGTGTATCGATGCCTTACTTGCTTTTATGTCTGGGAGCCACATATGTATTGTTTGTGGAAGCCAAAAGAGGATGTTGAATCCCTTGGAATTGTAGATACAGACTGCTGTTGGTTGCCATGTGCACTCTGGGAATTGAAACTGGGTCCTCTGGAAGAGTAACAAATGCTTTTAACCACTGAACCATCTCTCCAGCCCTGCCTCATTCTCTTCTGAGACTCAAGACAATACATTAACTGTGACCCCCTATAAAATGAAAAACACATTGAATACTTATAACGTGCAGCAGTATAGTGATGTGTGTGTGTGTGTGTGTGTGTGTGTGTGTGTGTGTGTGTGTGTTGTTATACACAATATGTACATAGTTCACATTCAGAGACCAGAAGAGGACACCCAATGTCTATATCACTCTCCACTTTGTATTTTGAGATAAGGTCTCATCCTGACACTGAAGCTTGGTATTTCATCTGGGATAGATGGCAAATTCCTGGATCAATAGGTTTCTATTACCCAATGATGAGGATATGGACACACGTATCTGTGCCCTGCTTTTGTAGGTTCTAGGGAACTGAACTCAGGTTCTCTTTCTTTCTCAGCAAATGTTATTATCCACTGAGCCATCTCTCAAGACCAAATTTTAGTACATAATCAAAGAAATTAAAAAATATAAAAATACAGAACTGTAGCAAAAATTTTAAAAGTACATGCCCTAGTGAGTAGTTCTGGGTGCCAAAGGAACAGACTATGATTCTCTCTGCTTGCACAGCATTGAGGGAATACAACTTTAGAGTGCAAACAAAACATTTTCGATATTTACCAAATAAAGAACAAAGCCGAAGAATAAGTTTAGATCAAACAAGAATTGGTAATCATATTCTTATTCTACTCACATGTTTCTCTCGGGTTAGGAGAGCAGTCTGTTGAAAATTTGAAAACATATGTCTCTTCCAAATGCGACCAAAAGCAGTATGCCATCCTTTCAAGCTCTCTGTTCATGCTCAGCTATCCTCTTCACTGAACTTTCTTTTTGTTGGGTAATGCAGAAGTTTCAAAGATAAAATCTGTAAACTGAAATAGCTTCCTACAGTTGTGTGTGTGCTTGTATATGTGTATGTCTGAAATCTTAAGGTCAAAAGTATCTGCATTTGATTCCAAGGAATAGACATCAGGTATTTATTTGTCTAGTCATGAATATCTTTCTTCAAAGTAGTATAATCCCATTAATTTATGTAAAAATTCATAAAACTATTATTGAATGCTACTTAATTTGACTATAAATGTTACTGCTTAGCATGCTGCCTTTTATTTGAAAGTTTTAATTCAATGTTATAACAGGTAATTGTTTTAATTTTCTAAATTTATTAATTTTTGAGGGAAAATTACCATGAGCATACTGAAAAAAATTGATTTCATAAATAATATATAGTTTGATCATTTTTAATCAAGTACAATTTTTCACTTTGGATTTTCAAGTTAACATTTTTCTTGTAGAACAAGTAGATGTAAAGTTAGCAGAGGGCTGGATCCGTCAAATACCTGCCAGTAAATGCAGATCTGAGGAACAAAACCAAGGTGTGACTCACCTGGAATAAAAGGCTGACAGCTGTGATGAAGCAATAATTATCACCAGAGGTCTTTGAGACACTTTAGGAAGAGGCTGACTTAGATAATTTTTTACTTTACCAGAAAACAAGCTCTTCATTGAATACCAATGAGCCTTCGTCCTTTATGCTTAGAAAGGCATCAGGTGAACACAGGAACATAACTGTGGCTCTTTGTTTTTGATTTCTGGTGTGGGTGGTGAAAGTGGCCGGTTGGGAGAGTCAAAGACACTGAGTATGTACAATAATTTGAAAATCTCATGATTGACATTTTTGACATCCACATTGTTCTACATCAGTGTTGATGAATTGGAACTATTATATTGTCCCTATTTAAAAAAACAACAACAAACTAAAGCATGGTAGTTATGAGACTAGGGGAAACTAGAAAAGGAGGCACAACCACTAGAAGGCAGAGGACTGAGAGAGGTGAATCAATGCACGCGTTGTGGTGGTCTGAAATGTGGCATGTAATTTAAAAAGCGATGTCTGTTCTTTCTCAGTCCTCAACTGACCTCAGACAGGTGATTTTCCCTGGTTCACAATACTGCACATTAGATCTGAAATACCATACCTTAAAAACAATCTGCTCAACAGTAAGTTGAGAGTAATACTTCTTGGGGTACTAGACAAAAGACTAGCTAATAAAGGAATGTGTGGGATGGAATTTAAATTAGCAAGCTGAGTATCAAAAATACTTGACACAGGCTGTCAGAGAGAAATGTGAAGATTTTATTATCTTTTAAATAATGCATGTGTTCCAGATTTATGCTTTTGCCATGAAATTTCATAAATATAGTAAAACTCAAATTATTAAGTGAATATTATGGATAGAAAGTTGGAATTAAATGAGGAAAAAGATGAGATTTTTTGGAGGGGATCCTGATATATATGAAATACATAAGTTGTAGCAATTATCTTATGGAATATGGACTCCAAAGGACAGTTTTAAAACTGAAATACTTTCTATATTTTGTCTTCTCTTTAGGAAAACATTATTTTTTTTCTTTGATACTTTCACATATATAGGATTTCATATGTATAAATAATATATGCATACACTATATGTATATAAAATTCTGATTACTCTTATGATACTAACTTCTCTAAGTTTCTCCCTAGCCGTTTCAACACCACCCTCCATGCAAGTCCATTTTTTATCTCCATGTCTTTCTGTCCTGTTTTACAATCTCAGTGACCATGATTTTGAAGACAGTCATTGGAGACTGATCAATAAGCTTGCAGGTACCTATCTGAAAATAATAATTCCTGAGTCCCCAGGAATACATCAGTAGTCAACATTTCAGCATAGATGGGCAGTGCCCATGCACCCTTTCTGTATCCATGACTGATAGTTGATAGGCACAGTCTTGAGCAGACCTAGTGCAGACAACTAAGACCGTTGTGAATTCAATATTGTGATGACTGTGTCATGCCCAGGTGGCAGCATCTTAAAGCCATTCTTTCTCTCAGGTGATTCATATTCTTTCTTAATCCTCTTCTGCAGTGCTCCACTAGACTAGGATATGGTATCAATGTCCTGTTTAGCACTGAGCACTCAACTGCCCCTTTTCTTGAAGTCATGGGTCTTACTATGTGGTGATATTTTATTTGTGCTCTAACAAATAAAGCTTGCTTGGGGATCAGAGGACAAAGCCAGCCACTATATTAAACATAGAAGTTAGGCAGTGGTAGCACATGCCTTTAATCCTAGCATTCAGGAGGCACAGATTCATCCGGATCCCTGTGAGTTCAGGCTATATTGGGAATAGAGCCAGACATGGTGGCACACTCCTTTAATACCAGCACTAGCTAACTATAGAGGTCTGGAGGTCTGTACAGACAGACAGGAAGTGATAGAGCTGGGCAGAAACAGGAAGTGATGTAGCTAGGTGAAGAGAGGAAGTAAGACAGCAGGGCACAGAAAAGTATATAGGCATAAATGTACAAGAAGTAGCACTCTCTTGGGCTGAGGATTTCCTAGAGGTAAGAATGTGACTGGCTTCTTTCTGCCTCTCTGATCTTTCAGCTTTCACCCCAATATCTGGCTCCAGGTTTTTTATTAATAAGACCATTTAACAATTTGTCTTACATTACTAAATTTTTAAAAAGGAGCCTTTTAAAGGTTATATTTAGAGGTAGAATGTGATTCAAATCATGCAATATTAGTCATCCTGTTAGAACTTTCTAATCTTTCCCATGCACTCAATATTTACCCTGCTTCTATATGTGCAGTGTGTCCTGGAGTGAAAAACTTGTCTGTTAGCCTTGGGAACTCAAGCTATGATGGCATAAACTGCCCATGAACAAGGCTCATGGGAAAAAAAATGAAAGATGGAGCTTGCAGTTGAGGGCTTCTCTCCCATTAACGACATAGGATTGACTCCAGCCTCAGATCAACTTACAGAAGCTACTGATACCTTCGTAGTCTTCTTAAGACTGAACACAGAATGGCACACAGCAGGCTAACACCTGGTTCACAGAAGCAGAATAAATTGCTCTTTTAGCTGCCGAGTTTGTGGTAATTTGTAAAACATCAATAGAAAATGAATGCACAGAAGGAGCCAGAAAAAAAAAAAAAAACTTTTATCAGAAAAATGTATCCAGAGTGTGGAGGGATGACCTCTGATCTAAACCTAAAGAATTTTTTAAATAGACAAATTTGCAAAATGGTCCAAATGCAACACAAATGATTATCATCATTTAATGCACTAGCGTCAATCTAAAATCCAAGAACCTTCACAGGTGGATCTGTTCCCCTCCTCCAAGCCAAAGATGGTGCTGAGAGGAAGTGAACTGGGGGGACCTAACTTGTTTACCAAATTTTATGATTGGCTCTTGGGATCAGGAGAGATGACGTAGATGTATGGCCTCCTCGTGATCATCATGCTGAGCTATGCCTGAAGAGGCTTGTGGATACGTGACCTTTGTTGTGATTGGTAGAAGGAAAGCTGACTTATGGTTTGGTGCTTTATAAAGGGTGTGCTGATGCTTAATAAATGAGTTCCTGCCTGACACGGCTCCCCACTGCGTCTTATTGTCTCCAGGTACCAGGAGGCAGGCCGGGTGACAGGCCAGTGGCACACTACCCCTCCTCAGTCAAGGTCTGCTGCTGGAGGTGGGCCTAATTCTTCAGTGGGGTCAGGGGAACCCCACATTCCTCATCCATCAAAGAGAAATTTTGAAGTCAGGGAACTGGTCCAGACACATAGTCAAAGCCTTGGATATGTCACTGAGCAGATCTGAAATCCAGCCAGCCAGAGTCCTGGGGTCTATGTACTACCTATGTGTCAGGGAATTCTCTTCATGACTCAGACTTGAGCAGATACAAGAAGCCATTTTTAAAAAGACCCATGCTGAATTAGGGTCTTGATAGCCCTTAGGCAACATTCCTTCTCTGCAGGTTCACTCTGAGAACCCAGGGCAAGTATTGTGGGACTAGACACAGAGAATTGTCCTACAGAATATTACCACATAAAGGGGATAACATGTCAGAACATGAGGAGCTTTCTACAGGCTGAAAATCTGGTCTGAGGTTTAGACTCCAGTGAACTGTAGAGAGTTCATTCTGCAGCTATCCCTGTACCAGGAACTGCATAGAAGTAGGCTTTGCCTCTACACTCATGCTAGAAACCTCAAAGAGCTCAATCCTGTTTTTGCCCACATGAGGGACCACAGGACAGACGCACCACTGTCCATGCCCACACCTCTGTTATTTAATATCTATTTCAATACAGCTCATCCAGAGTGCCATGCTCTATTTTCCTGGTTTCAGTTGGGTGGTTGTTTTGTATTTGTTTTTGTTCTTACTTGCTTTAACTAGACTTTCCCATGGACTCATGCTGATCTGAAGCTGCCGTTTTCTCTGCCTCAGCCTTCCGAGTTACCCATTTGTTTTCAGTAATCCAAATGCATTTCTCTCTTGGTATTGATTTTGCTTTTACATTGTTGTTGGGGCTTTTGTTTGCTTTTTGCTTCTTTTTTACTTTTAGCATTTTTTTTACTACTTTTCCTAAGTTTTAAAAGATTACAGTATAATTACATCATTTCCCCACTCCTTCACTCCCTCTAACCTTTGCACTCACCATTGCTCTCTCTCAAACTCTACTTCAGTTGAAGCTGGCTTATCTACTTCTTTTGCACATCAGACTTCATATGTTTTCTTTACATTTCTACACAGAGAAACTGTTATCTCAGCATACACCATGTACATTATATTATTACTTTTCCGCTCAAGTTGAGCGGTAATCGTTTTTGAGTGTCTGGTACGTGTTTTCATAGTGGGCTTATCCATCAGTCTTGGTTGCTTCATACTTTCAGAGTCATGCTGGAGTTTAGGGATGTTTTCTGAGCAGATGGGCCATGAGTTTAATAATTAAGCTACACTCCAATCCAGTAGAGAATAAATGACCCCTGAACACAGCTACAATCTAGTTCGATTTAAACATTTCAAATACTCCAGCTGAAAGAACGCAGGTGATTAAAACTACATCTAATCAAGGATTTAATCCCAGAAAAACAAGTCTCAATTACAGAGACACAAAAAATAAGGGAAATAAATACAACAAAAATCACCAATTCTATAATAATGGATTCCAATCACAGTGAATGAGATGAAGTCCCAAATAATTAAATAAATGATTATTAATAGATCTAACAAAATCAAAGGGGACACAAATTCCTAAATCAATTCAAGGAAAATACAGACAGCTGAACGAAATATTAAACAAGGAAACCAATACAGCATGTGAAATTCAGTAAACAAGCAAAAATACTGTTAATTTTAGAAATGAAATTTCCAAAATTTTAAACGAGACTTCTATAAAATAAAATCTCAACATAAGCTTCAACAGAAGGGGCATACTTGCTCCCCTTCAGGAGTTCACTCCTTTCCTTTTCTACTAGAACTTACTATTTTTTTATTCTTCAAGGGACTAGCATTGGCTCAAGACTCCCCAAGTCTAAGTTTTCAGTATAAAGAAGATTTATCTGCCTCAGAGAAACAAAGGGCAGGGCATAAGAGACAAAGAGGAAGTAAAGGATGAAGAAGAAGATGAAGAGAACAAGGGAGAAGGGGAACTGTATTTGTCCTGGGGACAAAGGACTGTCGCTGGATAGTGAGGAGACCGACATGGCCCATAAGCAGATGGCAGTTTATAGAGAGAAAAGGAGAAGACTTATGTTAGCATGACTTGGTTAATTTTGATTGGGCATGTTAATTGAGCCGAAGGGAGCTTTTTATTGCTGGACCTTGGTAGTTAGCCTCTATTGAAAGCTGCTGGTAGCAAAAGACCACAGGAGTATACAGCAGTGATATCTAGTGTTCAGAAGGTCAACCTATCAGAACCAAGGGTTCTGTTGGAGGAAACCATCACACAAGGCGTTATGGAATTACTGCTTCTTGAATGAATTGGCTGTCTCTTCTTGTAAACTTCTTGTGCAGTAACAGCTATGATATCTCCCCATTTGCCATGCATTTCCATGTAATGTGTACATGTAATTTTAGATGTTTTAGAACATAATTACATATTCTATGTAGTAATCTAAAACTATGTAGTAATTTTAGAAACATACTAAAATATGCTTCATAACTAGGTCTATTGTTCCATGTGGACCACAGACACTTAGAGGTCTTGTTCTCCATCCTTAGCTACTGACAAGGCAAAGTTGGTCAGACAAAGTGTTCTCATAGAACTTGCACAGAGCAGAATCGCAGGTGTCTGGCCTTGGTATATCTAGTCCTTCAAGAGATCAAAGGCACCTATGTTGTCCTAAGCTTTCTCTACCAGCACCTCCTCACTCTGATTCAAAAAACAATTAACACTTTGTATTTATTTCTACACCAGTTTTTAATGCAAGATTTTAGGCTCAGTATGTATAGGTCCTGACATTCAGGTGATTAACAGAAAAAGGCTGCTAACTGATTAACCATGTCTAGATATTATTAATCAGGTAAAACAGTACACGTATCCTTTGCCTTTCCATTAAATCTCTCATTGGTTTAATTTCTTCCTGTGTAACCCTTGTAGCTATCCCTTTAAGAGATAGCCAGAACTTTTTGTAACTTACAGCTCTCCGTCAGTCACCAATTAAACTGACCAAGTCTTTGGCAAGTGTGACTTTTATCAGAATACTTGTCCCTGAGAGTTTACTTTGTAGTTTTTACTAACAAGTTGTTAATGAATGGATAGATATGCATGCTTGGGGGGAGAAAAAGGGAAGAAGAACTAAGATAGAACAATGAGAGAACAGTGGAAGAGACAGAGAGGAGCTAAGTAGGAGAATGGAAAAGAAGCTATATAGATAGAATTGACTTAGAAGAATACAGTGAATGGACTAAAGAAAGCTGGGAGTGCTGAGATTCATTTGATACCCTTCAGATTAATTTCTTCGCTGCTTGATAGTGTCTATTCAGAGCACTGGGAGAATTCTTTCCAGTCAGGTACCTGGAAAGAATCCCTTAAGCCTCAGGAGGATGAAGTGGCCAAATTAGGGAATAGATCTTGGGGGCTAACTTTAGGGATGTAATCTAATGGTTTTAGCAAGTCAGAGGGAATGGGGGAGAAGGGCAAGACCTGCCAGAGCCATGTTTGCCTTGTTTGGGCTGGCTAGAGTTCCTTCACCTCCTTTTCTCCCCCACCCCTTTTATTGAAAATAGACCCTTTTCTCATACTACATATCCTGGTTACAGCTCCCTCTTCCTCTACTCCTCCTAGTTCTTTCTCCCTCCCCTCCATTAGGATGCATTGTCCCTTAGAAATTTTGAACTTTATTTCAAAGTTTTTATTTTTCTTTTGATGCAGAAGAATTCACAGAATTTGTTGCTTGTGCAAATGCTCCAGATATAACTTCTTCATATAGATTTTAAAATCATTTATTATAAATGCTACTATTTTATAATCAGAAGAGAATTTTGCAATAACTAAATAATTAATATATCTGAACTTCTAATGGTATATTTATTTGCAAAAACTAGCAAACTACTCAATCAGAAAACCAGCTTAGTTTGGCAGAATCAAGGGGGATAGGTTTTCTTATCAACAAAGTACCAGCCACAGAAAGTCCAGTATTAGCATGTAGATTGAGGGATTTTGTCAGATACAAGATGATTATATGACAGAAAGAAGCTATTTTTGGAAATATCTCAACTGCTTTAAGTATGTACTGTGTATCCTTAACTTCTGTACTTATAAATTTGCCTGGTAAATCTCTTTTTACAAATAAGAAGTACTTTGAGCAAATCGCCGTTTCTGAAAAGCAACCAATTCACCAAATATTAATGCTGAGATGCAGAAATAATTCTTCAATGCAGAAAGATGCAGAAATAAAATCTTAAACTTATTAAAGGTTTGAATAAGTATATATACCAGTAAGGGTTACTCATGCTGTGATGAAACACCATGACACTATGACCAATCTCAAGTTTTCAAGAAAAGTGTTTATTTGGATTATACTTCTTCTTTTTTTAAAACATTTATTGACTGTTTGTGGATTTCACATCATACATTCTGATCCCAGTTATCTCCCCTCATAATTACCCTCTGCCCTTGCAACCCCAAACCACCAAAAAAAAAAAAAAAATTAAAAAGAAATATCAAAATCCAAACGAAACAATGAGAGACAAAAACAGAGACAGAGGAATCTTGTGGAAGCTATAGTGTGGCCCATTGAGTCACACAGTATACCCTTTAGTCCATTCATGTTTACTTGCAAGTGTTCATTGCTATCAGTCAGCCATTGGTCTGGCTTGAGGCCTCTGGTCTCTGCTATACCACTGATAATGGTTCTCACTGGGGCTCCTCTTGGATATCTTGTTGTCCTGTGTCATGGAGATCTTGCTGTTCTGGATCTGTAGATTCGTCCACTTCACCTGCTCCAACAGTTTTTAGATGAGGTGGATGTTGGGCCAACTCATAACCCTGGTTCTGGGCCTGGGTTGTAGCTGGGTTGGTCAGCCCAGCAGCTCTCTCTCATCATCACCTCCAAGGTGAGCACTTCAGCACTGACTCAGCTAGCTCACCCAATGCAGCCTGCAGCAAGGAGTGGAGCCAGTTCCCCTGCTCTGGGGTCCTCACATCTGGGTCAGCCACACTTCCATGCCCAGGCAAGGTGCAGGGCCCTCTCTCCGAGTTGCTGTAGGGGACATACGAGGGGTAGGAGAGGGTCAGTTCTCCTGCTCTCACTCCCCAGAGTTGGCTCACCTGTGTCCCCGATGACAGTGTCAACTCTAGTGTGCTGCCCAGGTGGGGTGAAGAGTCTGCTCTGGGTGCTGCGGGGGAGACAGGGGCAGGACAGGCCGGACTAGTTCTGTCACCCTTGTGACCCCAGGGCCAGTTCTCTCACCTGTTGCAGGTAATTGTCACCTATAATTTGTTGTAATAAAAAATTAATGAATCTAGATTGGCGCACACCTTTAATCCCAGCACTTGGGAGGCAGAGCCAGGCCAGTCTCTGTGAGTTCAATGTCAGCCTGATCTACAGAGAAAGTTCCAGGACAGGCTCTAAAGCTACACAGAGAAACTCTGTCTCAAAAAAACAAAAACAAAACAAAACAAAAATAAATGAATCTAATCTTTATTCTACAATTTGTGGAAGAAAGTATCAACTTATATGAAAGTAAAACAATCTGTATATTAGTGAAGTAACTTCATTTTGCCTCAAGATTAAATTTTAGTAATGATTAATATATTTTTATGAATCAGAATGAATTTCAAAAGTCAAAAAAGTAAAAAAAAAGTTCAAAATATAATCAAAATAAAACAATAGACTCAAAATATTTTCTATTTTAATGTCTGCATAAAAAGATTTTAAGGATGCTGACAGTCAAAACTTTTCATACCGTGTCAAATTTTAAACTGCTTCAATTATTATAATGGAGGAAGCCTATTTGTACGGTTTCATTTATGGTTAGCTAGTAAACATTGTGCTTTTGACTATCTCCCACAAACTGATGTGGTATAATTAGTTTAGGCATAATACTGGATGAACAGGAGATGTTGAAATCTGAGGCTAATCTTTTTTAGGGTGTAAACTAAGAAAATACAATTTTAGTGTTTTGTAATAATTATTACCGCTAATTTCATAGCACTATTGCAAATGAAAGGATTTATATCATAATCATACACAGGCCCATGGGTCATGCTTGTGTTTTAGTGAATTATATTTGAATGATTGAGTCATAAAAGACATGTAGAGTAACATTACTGCCAGAGCCTCTTAATATTGATACATCTGTTCCCTGTGGTTATAATGGATTCTCTTCTGGTAATTTGGCCTCCGACACTGGCCATTAGCTCCTAAATATTCCCACAAAGAATACCAAGAATAACTACTAAAATAAAATGAAACTATGAAATTTCAAATGAAGTTTCCTTCTCTATGAATTATTTTTCATTTTGGTAATAAAGTTCGGCTTGTACCTTCATATTTCATTTGCTGTCCACTTTTCTATCTCCTGTAATGTTTTAAGAAGAGAAATCATGACAGAATTTTATCATGAATGCCCCTTAGACCATTTCTGAATTTAGATAATGGCATGTCTGTAATGCTAATAATGGAAAATATGACTAGATAGTTGACCATTTATTTTAACTGGCATGAACAGCTATTGTAATGATTCCTTGAAGTAATGACTATGCACAGAGTGAGAATACAAAACACACTGTTAAAACAAGAGGAGAGAAACTCATGCATTACACCTCACCAAAAAAATAAAAACAAAAAATAATTCTGTAGCAGAATTTAGAACAAATTCACAGTTTGTGTTTATGGCTAGAGCACACACATTATTACAAGCTTTAAGGCAGTTGTTGAAGGTTGTTGACAAAAGGACTCATGGGTGTCAGTCACTGAGAACATTGGCAATTACCCCCATTGTTTCTGATGCTGAAGCAAAGTCTTTCTAGTAACCAAGACTGGGCTTCAATTTTTGTTCCTCTGCTTCAGCCTCCAGAGTACTGAGATTATAGACCAGCTGACATTCCTACAGTCCATCTAGAAGATGGACAAAGAATTTGTATAAAATTAATACTTAGAAGACATTCTGTTTGAAATGAATGGAAGGCATGCAAATTACCTAGAGCAGAAACATGAGCAATCTCTTTTGATAACATATAATCTTTTTTTTAATTGAAAGAACCAAAGCAGAATTTAGTTCACAAATTATGTGTACCTACTCTTGATAATACACTTAAAAAATACTATTTAGGATATGAATAGAAATATTAATGAATTCATCCCCAAAAGATGGGTCAGAAGTTAGAGGTGCTTGCATGCAATAGTGATGATCTGCATGAAATTCTCTGGAAACCCCAAGGTTCCAGAAAGGAATCAAATCCTGAAAGTTGACATGTGACTTCTATATGCATGCTATGTTCTGCATTCACCTGCGTAAATATAATGTTGACACAAGCATACATGTATACACAAGCAAAATCAAGCAAACAATACTTTCTAAAAACAATTATTGAATTTACATACAGTTGTTTAGAAATGAGCATGAGTTTATTCATAAATTAACCACTAGGTATTATTTATGCCTCACATACATCTGTCTACTACTGTCCTGAAATCCACATGATCACTGTGTTCCTAATGCAATTCAAGCAAGACAGCACCTTTTTCAGAAACATATAATGCCTAGTTGTCCGGGAATTACATTCAGACTATTTGAAGTGTATTATTTGATGCGATACTTTCATACTTAAAAATCTCTAGAAAATTAGTTTGAACAACACTCAAGCATGTTGTGAGTGAACATAGAATAAGAAAGAGTTTTCCTCTACAGAACAGTCCTTCAGAGCACAGGTATTCAATAATGGTGAACTGCATGGAGCCACAATAAAGGGTCTTCAAAAAGAACAAAACACCTTTTTTTTCAATCAAATTCTTGCTTCTTGTGGACCAAAGGCACAACTGATGCTATAAACAGACCCAAGTACACAGACATAGCGAGAGGTTAAGGGAAGATGCTGAGGTATCCTGAGAGGATTGATTTGAGAACTTGCCTGCTGACACAGTATTTGCATTTAAACTACTTGTACATCCTTAAATAGCTTTGCAATCACATGACACATAAGTAGCAGGGTATATTTTTGAGAAATTGGGTCAGTGGGTTATTTCATCATTATGCAAACACCTGGTGGCTCCCCAGTTATCTAAATGTTCTATCTTACCGTATGCCCAGTCTGCATAGCCTGCTGCCGAGTTAGGCTGTAAACCTTTCTATGTTACTGTATACAAGAAGCAACTGTAACTCTGTAGCAGAAATCTTAACCGGTCTTATTAATAAAATCAAACCTGAAGCCAGGTATTGGGGTGAATGCTGGAAGATCAGAGAAGCAGAACAAACTACAGCCACCTCACCTCGCCAATTTCTCAGCTGATGCTGTTTCCTCAGACTGAAAGCTTCTGAGTCCTCATCCAGAATGAATCTCAGCTGAACTGTGCTGCTCAAAGCCTAAAGGCTTAACCAGCCAAATGCTTCTAGTTTTTGGTCTTCACGCCTTATTTATCTTTCTGCTTTCTGCCATCACTCCCTGGGATTAAAGGCTCACTTCCTGGGATTAAAGGCGTGTGAGTCACCATGCCTAGCTGTTTCCAGTGTGGCCTTGAACTCAGAGATCCAGATGGATCTCTGCCTCTGGAATGCTAGGATTAAAGGCGTGTGTGCCACTATTTTCTGGCCACTATATCTAGTGGCTGCTCTGTTCTCTGACCCCAGATAAGTTTACTAGGGTGCACAATATTTTGGGGAACACAATACCACTACATAACTCAATGATGAATAGGTACCTAAACTTTAAAGGAAGCACAATGAATACATTGCACCAAAGATTGAAAGAATACACCTACATGGAGGGCTTCCAATGACTGATCTTTCTAGTTGAGAAGTTGTTCTGGCTGAATCAGATAACAAGTGAAAATATAAAGGCAGAGGCCAATGCCAAGCATAATAAAGACTTCAGAAACTGTCTACTTAGGCTGCGTAATGTATTCAAAATGGTATTTCTTTCTTCAGTAACGCATTAACTCTAGTTTCCCTTAACATGTTTAATATGAACGCTATAATCGTGTAAAGTATTTCATTTCATAATAACTCAGTTTAAAAAACAAATATATTATTAAATAACCGCAGCAAAACTTTTTCTCTATAACTTTTCCCCAATTCTAATTTGTTTCCTTACTTTCAAAATATTTCCATTTAAAAAAAATTACATATTATACTGAATTTATACAAGATAGGGATTTTTTATGTGTTGAATGTGAACTATTTTTCCCCAACTCATGTGAACAATGCTTTGTTTCCAGATGCTGTTATTGTTTGGGGAGGTTGAAGAAACTTTAAGAGGTGGAAAGTTGCTGGAGAAAGGAAGTCCCTGGGATGTACCTCTGAAGAATATAGTTGTCCTCTCAGCACCCTCTTATTTTCTCTCTTTCACCCTCTCCCCATCTCCCATTCTCTCTCTGCTTCCTGTCGACCATGTGATAAACATCCTTTTCCTCTGCTCACTCCTCCTTGCATGGTGTTGGCCTTACCAGGGACCTTGCGATGATTAGTCTTAAATGTAAACTGAACTAAGCTGAGGATCACCTGGAAGACTGGCCTCCAGACATGCCTTGAGGAACTGTCTTTATTGTGTTGATGTCTTGATTGACTTGATATGGGAAGAATATCTATCATGGAGGGTATTATTCCCTAGGCAGGCATTCCCAGCCTGTGAAGACTGGAGAAAGTGAATGAGCCAGTGAGTGCTGGCATGCATGTATCCATTGTTCTTTTTCTCTGTCTACAGAGTTATTATTAGTAGCTAATTTAAGCTCCTACCACTGAGACATCTCTGCCCCATTGAACTATAGTCTAGAACTGTGAGATAAACCAACCTTATCTCAGCAAGTTGTTTTTGTCAGGATATTGTACACAACAACAGAAAAGAAAGACAGGCTCAAAATTTTTGGAGCCAGAGCTATGGAGTAATCTAAATCTAAGAAATGATGAGCTAAAATCATTTTTTCTTGCTGGTATTTTGGGCCACACCTATGCAAAAGTAGCTGATACCAAGGATCATCAACATCATAGTATCCCTTCTCTATGTCTTGTCTGATGAATGTTCTTTAGAGCATAACATAGATGGTGCTATTATTACTTATAGAAAAATATATAAAACAAAACCATTAATCTGTACATAGATGCATCACTAAAAACATTTTGATAGTGAATTTGTTTCAACAGTATCACTGCTTTTGGGATGTTTCTGTTTCCTTATACTCTTATTAAACCACTGATATATATTTGATACATGGATGATTGGAATATTGTATGGTGATGACTACATTTTAAATCATCTCTAGTGTAGACAAATTTCTAAGTGGTCCTATTAAATAAAGAACACGGAGTCAAATATAGGGGTGAAAGCCTTAGAGATCAGGGAAAAAGTGAGAGCCACCAAGCACCTTACCTCACCAGCTCTGTAGCCTCCAAAATGCCATGACTTCCTGTCTACCCAGGCTTTTATGGCCTTGCTGTTCTGTCCTCTCATTGGCTCTTAGCCCAGCTACCTCACTTCCTTGTTACTGCCTATCTGTACAGACCTCCAGGTCTCTATGGTTGGTACTGGGATTAAAGGCATGTGTCACCACCCTTGGCTCTGTTCCCAGTGTGACCTTGAACACACAAAGACCCTGCCAGCCAAGTGATCAGATTAAGGGCATGTGCTACCCCTGCCTGACTTGGGTTAATGGCTTGCTGTTTCCTCTGATCTCCAGCCAAACTTTATTTATTAACATACAAATAAAATATCACCACACTCTAGTTTACTTGTAGCCACCATTATAATGTAACACTGTACAAATAATTCCAGCTATTATCCAGGGAACAATGAGACGAAAAGCTAGTCTATACATGTTTGGTATAAGCAACAATTTAAAATATTTTTGATCCAATTGTTTAGATATATAGATGTTGTGCTCAAAGGTGTGAAGGCCTACTGTGCTGTCAGTTTTAATACATTTCTAATTCAGGCAGAACACAATTAAAATAATGAAACACACATAAAACAGGAATGTAAAAGTGATCCTCCCCCCAATCTAGTGGCTTTTGAGTTTTTTTTTTCTGTTTAATCCCTTGAACTGTCTCTTTACTGATGATATTAGTGCTCAGCACATTTTTTCCTATGAATATGCATGCTCAGATAGTTTATTGATATGGGAAAAATAAGAGCAAGTACAGATAAATTATATCTATATATTTAACCACATCTGTTTTTTATTTGTTACTTTCCCACTACCAAGAAAAGGTCCCCAAGAAACATTATATTAGAATGTTTATAGGAATCATGTAAAGCACAACTCGATGGAATAGTACAGCAAATATCTCAGGCAGTTGTGAATCAATCAAACAGTGGGTGGCCATAGAGAGGAGTTGAAAATCCCATACAAATGAGGGAACTCTCAAAGTTGTTGATTGGTTGTACTTAAAAATTCTGCTCTAGTCCATGACTAAAGCAGTTCACACACCATCAACCTTGACTGGCTAATTAACGCCTGTGATGAATGACTCTAGAGGTGCACACTACCTTCCACTGAACACTATAGACTCTCCTCTTTCAGATCATTTACGTCAATATTCAATTCATGGCTTTATTTTCTCTGCCTATGCTTTCTGCTTGCCAAGCTGCTAACTTCTGGGTCCCTATGTCTGACTTTCGTTATCAGCAGGCTCTCTCCCACCTATGCTCAATCAATTTCCTGAAATTCTACTTCCCTGGTACGGCTCCTACAGAGAGAATCTGAACTAATTACAAGGGCCAAACATGAACTGGAAGGGTACCAAGGAAAACAGAGAAGAAAACGTTGTAATTTCTGAAAATTTCTTTGAGGATTATCAGTGGTTAAAACAATCAAATTATTTCACATTCATAGAAATTTTGATTTAATGAAGATTGCAGCATTATTACATGTTTTTGGAGAATTTAATGATATTACTGGTACAAAACCTTGGAAAAATAGAGCAAAGAGTTACATATTTTGTTTAACTACAGCAACATATTTAAAAACATGGGTGGTATACATGCTCCAATTATTTAAAAGAATACATGAATTTGTATATTGTGTGTAAAAAGATAAACTTTTATTTCTGTATTTAATTTAGATAGTGGAATGAAAATATACAAACACTGGGGAAGGGAGGCAGAGGCAGGCAGATCTCTGAGTTCAAGGCCAGCCTAGTCTACAGAATAAGTTCCAGGACAGACAGGCCTACACAGAGAAACCCTGTCTTTAAAAAAAAAAAAAAAGAAAGAAAGGAAATGTACAAACATTTTAACCATATTTGAGAATTGTCATTTTCCTAAATTTTCAAAAATTAAAATAGGTAATACCCATAATAAAAATTTGATTATGATATAATGATTTGCTTATATATTTTTATTATTGATATAACTAATGAGATATTATTGTCAAATATAATGTCAATGTCCAGTACTAGTTTTAAATGAGATAAAGTACAATTTAGTAAAATATAAATAAAATCTAAAGTTTAATTATTAATACCGTACTAACACAAAATTCTTTGATAATTTTTATGTGGTTATTTTTGATACTTATACTATTATCTACCACCAGGAATATAACAGTATATTAGTATCATCTGACTTTGGAAATGAAAAAAAAACACACAAGAACATTTCCTGATTTCTTGTTCTTTATAGGTAAGTTGCAAAATATGCATTTTTCAAGATACAACAATATTAAATTAAACTAAAATTAAATATGTGTTATTCTTGTATGTTATATAAATATTTATATATTATAAATCATGTGGAGAAAATAGACTTTAAATTATTAATGCTTAGTATAAATTACCCTATGATCATTTCTAAAAACTTAAAAGACACATTGTAAAGACTTTTCCACATGGAATAAATCTTGGAATATAAAATTAGTTTAGAATTGGTAAGTATTTAAGTTTTTGTGCTAGGACCTATGCTTTTTAAATCATTGAAATTTTATAAAAAGTCTCATATTTTTCTGAAACACCCACATGCATAACTGTATATACAATGATACCCATTCATAGTTGTTCTGATTCAATTTAATTGTATGTGCTTGGTGAGGAATCATTTTTCTTTCATATTTTCACAGGTAAAGGTTTGCATATAAATTGTACCTTGTTCCAGGAAATACAAGTGGATCTTTCAAGAATTTTATTTAGCCACAAGTACTGCAACAACCTATGATCACAGCACTCAGAATACTACGGATGGAGGACAATGAGTTTCAGGCCAGCCTATTCAGACAAGGAACATGGAGCAGTTTAATACCCATAGTGAGACTTTATCCAAAAAAAGCAACTTGAGAGTCAGGCACAATAATGATTATATGGCTATAATTACCATATTTTTACAAAATCTGAATAGTTCATTTGAAAATTATTACAGGGAAGTATAATTCTAAAATTCTGACTATAAATAAAATCAATATTAATATTGCTGTTTCCTAAATGATCAATATTAAGAAGCATTAGGTGGTGGCTAGTTTTATGTCAATTTGACATGAGGTAAAGTCATTTGGGAAGAAGAACTCAACTGAGAACATGCCTCCAAAGGCAAGTCTGTCATTCATTTTCTTAACTAGTGACTGATTTTCCTTAAAGAAGGACTATGATGTGGAACTTTAGGAACTGAAATAATAAGAAATAAGAAATGTTGCAGAATATTTGATTACACTGTGTGAAGATGTGTCACTGTTTTACCTCATGTGCCTGAAGTACCTTCTGATTGGTTTAATAAAGAGCTGAATGTCCAATAGCTAGGCAAGACAGGATAGGCAGGACTTCCGGGCAGAGACAGGCACTCTGGGAAGAATATGAGAGTAGGTGTATTCGGGAATGAGAAGCAGAAGTCGGTTAGTCATATGGTACTGAGGAGAGGTAATGAGCAATGTGGCAGAACATAGATTAATATAAACAGGTTAATTTAAGTTCTAAGGCCAAGCTTTCATAATTAATAAAAAGTCTCTATGTAATTATTTGGGAGCTGGCAGTCCAAAGAAAGTCTGACTATAAATAAATTCCATCCTTAAGTTGCCTTTGGTCATAACATGTTATTAAAGCAATAGAAACCCTGAATAAGATAAATTCGACAGCATCAACATCTCTATATACATATCATTCATAAGTCATTTTCTGAAAGTTTAAAAAAAAATCCAAGAGAAATTTGAACAATTTCTACTGGCAATCATTTTACCAGTAAGATATATAACAAAATCAAGAAATAACACTGAGGTTTGAATGTATGTTATAAAAAAATAATATAATCTCCCAGATAGAACTCAATTTCTTACTTTTACTAAGAAATATTCAGGACTGGGGTAATGGCATAGTAAGCAAAGTGTCTGCTGTACAAATGTGAAGACCTGAGTTCACATCACCAGCACCCACATAAAGCCAACAAGGCAAACATTACGCCCTGCAGCTCTCTGTCATCTTGTGTCTGTCATGTTGGCACAACCTGGACTCCAATGGGCTTATAGATACCTGGTCCGCAATCCCTGCCACTTGCTCAAACACGTGCTTTCTCTCTGCTGGCTTCACACGATGCCTTATGTTTTATCATGCAGTCTCTCTGTTTTAACATCAACAACATCCTCACATTGGTAAGCTTGTGCAGCCTTCTTGGGAGTTTCATTCAGAGAATCGATCCTTCATACATGTTGCTTGATCTTGGGCACTTTCTGGAACTTGGTGCAAGCTCCCATGATCCCACAGCCCTCAAATTTTTAAATGCCTGCAAAACTAGTGCCATATGGAGCAGGAAAACAAGTTCTGCTGCCAGCTAGAGGCACAACCTGGCCCCATGCACTGTGCCTTTGGTGTCTGGGGCCTTCACAACTAAGCCAGGAAACAGTTTCATAGGAAGCAATTTTTTAAGTAAGGGACACCTCCAGATACATTCTATTAAAGCACTCTTTTTAAGGACATATACCTTTCAAGTGAATACATTCTATATTGTTTTTGTTTGTTTGTTTTACTTTCACAGCCTGTAACCTTGATGGCTGGCATCTTAACATCAAGACACCATTTCCACTATCAAGTGTTAAGTGCAAGGTTTCCATTTAATTGCATTGATCACTTTGACATTTACACCTGCTTTGTCTAAACTCACATTGAGTACCATTTTAATTGGGTTTCAGTCCTTCCTTCATCAAACTGCACATTTTCATAGCTTTTCACTCCCTCCTATATAATGTCTAATTGTAAATCAGGCTAAAAGCAGTAAGCAGTCACCATGCTGTGAAGTACATGCTGTAGCATGAATCTTAAAAGGACTTATTCATAAAAACAAACCCAGAGCCAGGTATTGGTATGAATGCTGGAAGATCAGAGAAGCAGAACAAGCCACAGCTAACCTCGCCTCTCCAATTCCTCAGCTGACCCTGTTTCCTCAGACTGGAAGCTTCTGTGTCCTCATCCGAATGGGTCTCAGCTGAACTGCTGCTCAAAAGCCTAAAAGCTTAACCAGGCTCTGGTTCCTTATACTCACGTCTTAAATACCTTTCTGCTTCGTGCCATCACTTCCTGGGATTAAAGGCATGTGTCACCATGCCTGGCTGTTTCCAGTGTGGCTTTGAACTTCCTGAGATCCAGATGGATCTCTGCCTCTGGAATGCTAGGATTAAAGGCATTTTCTGGCCTCTGTATCTAGTGTCTGTTCTGTTCTCTGACCCCAGATAAGTTTATTAGGGTACACAATATTTTGGGGAACACAATATCACCACAACATGCTACCTTGAAATTTCCTTCACCAAACATTGTCCTGGATTTCACTCTTTCTTGAGTTTTCAGGAGGTGGGCTGAAGGTGGACAGATGCTTTGCCAAAATATACTTCAGTGGTCTCTCTTCCGATTCCAAATAAATTCCTGATTCCCCTGGTAACCTCACAGTCACAACCTCTTCAGCCTGCTCTTCTAAGATCCCTCTGCTCTTCTGCACTCCAAATGCCTGAATCACCTGGCTCTGGATCTCTTTTCCACAGACACAAACCCTTCTTAGTTCCAGAAACTAGCTCCACTGGCCCACACATCATTTGTGTGAGTTTATCACCACGAAGCTATTTCTCAGTACCATGCTTTTGTATTATTTCCTTTTCTCAATGCTAGGACCAAATCCTTGACAGAAAAGACTTAAGTGAAGCAGGATATTTGACTTAATTCTGAGGATATACAGTTGATTCTAGGACGAAATGCCATTGTAGCCTCTTTCTGTGTCCTAGTCAGAAATGGTTACCTGGCACTGAACAGGAAGAAGAGAGCTTGGCCAGTGAGGTCAAACTATAAAGAATATGACCAACTTTCCTCTGCCTAGGTGACCCACTTCTTCCAGTTACAGGCCATCTCTTCATGGTTATATAACCTCCCAACATAGTACCAACAGCTGAGAAGGAAGTCTTCAAACACATGAGCCTGGGGGATATTTCACTCAAATCATAATAAGACATAGCCCATGTTTATCATAGTTCTTTCTAAATATTGAAATGTCACTTTACAACTTGAGGAAATGTCTCCAGTTCTTAGTTGTATAAGACTCATCTGAAAAAAAGTGAAAGAACCTGCATGATCTTTTCATATCAAGCAATTTTATCTGCTTTACAAAATTTTAGTATAACGTTTTATCAAGCTTCAATGTTGTGTCCCACAATTTAAATCATACAATATTTCCTTTATTTATTACTTTCTATTTGTAACACTTTGTGAATGCTTGTGAACTATTATTGACAACATTTATTTCACTCATCTATTGTTTTATTGCTGAGGTTTTATTTTCTTTTCAAAAAATAAACACGATGATTTCAAGCAGTTTCACTCCCTTAATCAGCTCAAGTATAAATGAAAAACAATTTACACATTTCATTCATTAAAATTCTAAACTGTTTTTGTAATCCATTCACTAACATAAATGAAAATCTTCACCTAACTATTAATATAGTCACCTTTAAATACTTGTTCTTTATATTGCTAAAAATATTTTAAATGCTTTCTATACACATTTAATTTTCTGTATCTCTGATAAACATCATAACTAAAGGCAGCTTGAGAAAGAATCAGTTTCTTTCATCTTACACTTTATGTTACACCATCAAGAGGAGTCTAGGCAGAAACTTAAGGCAGGAACCAAGAGCAGTAATGAATCAAAGATCGTGAATACTTCATATTAGGTTGCTTGCTCTGGCTTACTCAGTTGCCTTCTATCTTAGTTGAGGTTTCTAATGCTGTGAAAAGACAGCATAATCATGCCAACTCTTATAAGGAAACCATCTGATTGTGGTGGCAGTTGACAGTTTCAGAGGTTCAGTCCATTATCATCATGGCAGGGAGGATGGTGGCTGGGAGTATGGTAGTGTACAGGCAGACATGGTGCTGGAGAAGATACTGAGAATTCTTACATCTTGACTCACAGGCAACAGGAAGCCACTGAATGTGGCTTGAGCATGTATGAAATCTCAAAGCCTGCCTCCACAGTGACACACTTCTCCAATAAGACCATACCTATGCTGGGCGTTGGTGGCGCACGCCTTTAATCCCAGCACTCGGGAGGCAGAGGCAGGCGGATCTCTGTGAGTTCGAGGCCAGCCTGGGCTACCAAGTGAGCTCCAGGAAAGGCGCAAAGCTACACAGAGAAACCCTGTCTCAAAAAACAAAACAAAACAAAACAAAAACAAGGCCACACATTCTAATAGTGTCACTCCCTTTGGGGGCCATTTTCTTCCAAACCACCTCAACTTCCTTATACAACCCAGGACTACCTGCTCAGCAGTGCCACTGATTACAGTATGCTTGGCCCTGTCAATCAATTTTCATCAAGAAACTGTCCCATACACATGTACACAGGACAAGTAGATGGAGGTAATTCTTTGAATGAATCTCCTCTTCCTAAATGTGTCAGGTTGAGAAGGTTACCAACCACGTCTCCCTATATAGCCACTGGGATGCTCACATCTCTATTCTTGTTGCTAATGCTAGCCTGTGATTTAGTCTACACTTCCCTGAGACCCTCACAGGAGGCATCAATGCCCAGAGATCTTATTTTCCATCATTCCAAGTGTCTTACTTACAGAGCTGTTTCTTAGTGATTCCCAATACTCTTCTGCTTCTCTGTAGAAAACCTTGTGAGGAGCCAGCTGCTCACCTAGCTCTGGAAGTCTCATCACTCATAAAACTGTTATAACAGGTTGCTACCAATAAGAGCCTGGATCTAGCTCTCTTTTGTCAGGTGTTGAGGTTTTCTGCCACATTAGAGTTGATTCTACTGGAAATTATTTATCACAAATTCAGGTAGAGAGGAGAGCAGTTCCGCCACAAGTCATTAGACTGATAGTTTGTTCTTCAACCACAGCAGCTTCTAGAACCAATGATGATTCTTAAAAACTTGCCTTGTTTCAGTATCATTTGTTTCCTTTTTTGTCCGTCATCTCTTAGGACACAGTCGTGTTTCTTTATTCTTGCCCCTCTAAAAATTCTTTCTTTTCTGTTATTTATTCAGATTAGAAAATAGGTCAAATAACATTGCAAATGATTTCCAACTGAGAGTATTTTCTGAAGAGATTTGTAAATCTCATTTACTTTCTAGGATTACTTGTTTCAGAGAGTTCCATGGTAATTATGGATGCAAAAAAATCTTTCACTGAATTGGTACTCACAAGATTTTTTAGGAAAAAAATAGAATATGAAATATGGATGAAGAATAAAGAAATGAAGTAAAATAGATGAAAGAAAGAGAAAGATAGTAATGAAGGGAAGAAAGTTATTACTCACTGATTTGCTGTGATATTCTTTGATGCCTAAATGTAGTAGACATTGGATAATAATCATCCCTTAGTATCCACAGTGACTTATCTCTAGGATTACTCCAATATCCCCCCAGCACCAAAATATACAAGTCTCTTGTTCCTTAAGGAAAAAGGCATAATATTTACATTTAACCTATATATGATTTCCACATATTTCTGTGGGAAATATATGTATGGCAGCTCTATGCATCAAACACATCAAACCCATTCCTTGTGAGTTCTACCCAAATCATGTACTTTATAGCCCCCTGAATATTTTACATTCTATTGTTTAAAACATAAAACATAAAGTAAATGTAATGGAAATGTTTGTTATAATTATTGACATAAAGATTAATGAAATTGAATAAAAGTAAAACCAATACGCTTGATTAGTATAGATGGAAATGTTGCAGTTCTGTGGGTCAAATTCAGGACCTTATGCTTAAGAGACCGTATTCTGATACGTATACTGATACAACCCTTGTCCATTCACAAATATTTTGTTCTACAGTAGACTTAACCCAGGATTGGATAACCTTTCTTCTAGAAGACTGCTGTCTAATCACTATGACTTCATCTCCACTCTCTAATACTTTAGCCCAGTCTCTACTACTTTAAGGAAAATGAAATTAGGAAGTAAGATCATGACTGACATTCTTATAGTGTGATTTTTACAACTGTATCCAAGAACTGGAGTAATAAATAAAGTTCAAAGTCTCGTGGTGCATTATTTATGACACCACCATGCAGCTCATAGCCATCTACCATCAACATTATTGAAAACCAGAGAAATGTAAGATATCTCAGATTATCAGTTGTATCTTACACCTTTATAAACTTGCTGATTTTTTTAAAGCACACTCTATTTTATTCCTTATAAATTTATTTTCAAATGTCTTAAAGTTAATTTTCTGATTTTTTTTTCCCTGTGAAATGTCATCTCTGGTTAGATTCTGGTTGTCAGACTGAAATGCTGTGGCCCATCTAGTCATTTCTTGTTTCATTTATTTTAGATGGGCTGTTGGCTAAAATGACAAGTGCTAGCCAACTTCTCTAACTTTGATTGATAGGACAGTTATGAAGATGATTTGGGCCAGCACTTTAAAAATAACTCTATAATGTAACTCTTGTTTCAAAGACTGTAGTATGTCCTCTAAAAAATTGTTTGTTGTACAGAAGGTTTAACTCTGTTTTTTACAGAAGTGAAGCTGTATTTAGAATATCCACACAGTGTTGCTCACTCCCATTTGTGTGCTATGACAAGTTTCATTGCTAGTTTTGAATACTAGCAACACAAAAGACTATACAATATAAAAATGCAACTCAATCTGAGCTTTTAGACATGAAGAAATGCCTCTCACATAAGGTAAGGTCAATGAATTCTGGCCCAGTTTACTGTACAGCTTTCTTACCTTTTTAATTGGGTCTGTTTTGCTTCTGTGCTATTGTTGCAAATGACACTGAACCAAAAAACACCATTACATAGCAACAGTATTCTCAGTGAATCCAATAGGTTAGCCATGTGCACATGTGTGTGCACATGCTTGTGTGTGTGCATTTACAGTCCACCAAAAGTTAAGAAATTCTGTAACTTCTACTTCCTTTTTTCTTAATCATTCTCATGCCCTTATCATGAAAGTCTTTAGATACTCTAACTTGGCAAATATAAGTTATGCTGTTTTGAATCTAAGCATGTCAATACTTGTTGAATGGGTTAAAAATATTTTGTCCCTAATTCTGTAAGTTTGATGGAAAGTTTGATTTGAGAGTTCAGTTACTCCTTACCTACTAGAAAGCTAGGCTGGAGCGAGATAATCTCAAAAAACATGATATTTCAAATGTGTCTGTGACTGATGACCTGATATTTCTGCCTCTACTGTAATGTTGTAGCTCCAAGAGCAGCCAGATGGAGACTGCCTCACTGAACAAGGGTTGCTTTTTGCTCAGCAGCATGCATGTTTACATTAACCAAATCACATTAAGTTATTAGACAATTTGATTTTCAAGATGACATGATTTTCAAGGTCAAAGTAAAGCTATATCCCTGTTTTTACATCTATTTTTTAATAGGATTAATGTAGGGATACATCTTTTTTAATTTCTTCACAAATTATTTTTAGTTTACATGCTCTGTGCTCCAGAGACATATTGGTTAATGTAAAAGCTATAGAGCATACACCTATAAACTGGAGTTTTAAAGTTTCATTAGGTTAAGAAAATTAATATCTCTTAAGCTAAATAATGATAGCAGCATTGTGCATCATAAATTTCTTATTCTCTTGATAGTATTTTCATTGTTCAGGATCCTGTGTGACTAAAATTTTAAATGTTAAAATAGTCAACCTGAATTACCATCCAAGCAGGATGTACCATTTTATCATGGAGACACTGTAGCGGTGCCTAGGAGAACAGCCATTTTATCTTTGACATAAGCATTTCATACAAATTAAGAAACCTCATCCAAAACTTTCTTCTTAATATTGAAACACTTGAATAATAAAAATGTAGGATACTCAAATAAAATCTATGGTATTTTAAATATCACACAAAGAAAATTAAAAATTAAGAAAATTCAAGCAAATATTTAAATAAAAGTTTAAAAGACTGACCAAGTTCAAGTCTCCACAACAAAATATAAATCTCACTTCTATGGATACACTCAACAAGGTGAATACACAGGTCCCCACAAACATTGTGTGCACATGTTTAAGTCAGCATTGTCTCATTGTGAAAACTACACAAGTGGCCATCAACTGACTGCAGGGCTGTGTTATCAATGCACTTGAAATATTACCCTAACAAGGCCAAAAAACAAAAGACATGAAAGGTAACTCATCTCACAGTCTACATATATTCAGTATCCAGAACAGGTAAGTCAGTCGAGGCAGACAGTGTAATTTTGGAAATGACGTTGTCGGCTGAAGGGAAGAAGGAACTTGTTATGTTAATAGGCACGGTGATGGGAGTTTTGTCTGGGTGAGGAAAATGTTCTAAAATCAGACAGTTATGGTGACTGTACAACTCTGAGACTATATTAAAACCATAGAATTTTTTAAAAAAAGAAATTTGATATGTACTCTTCTCTTTTAAATATTTCTAGAAATAAAGTGAAAATACAATTGAAATCCAGATTAAACAGGAGCGTCAGCCATTTCCTTCTGAACAAGCTTGCTAGTGTGACATACAGAGTTGCTACCTAACCTGTTTGGGAGTGGTTTAATGCACAGATTTCAGGATCAGAAGCCAAAAGACAGTCTCCTTCTGTCAGGAGGTGACACTATCATAACTGTTACTAGTTTCTCATTTGGAGGTTGAGTTTTACAGGACCAATAGATTCTAATTTGAAATCCCACAAAATAATGCTTTAAATGAATTCTGACATTTTGTTAAACTGTGTAGAATGGTGACCTGTCTTTTAAAACTGAAATAGAAATCACTTGATATTATAATGGAATTTATGCTAAAATAAACATGACCAGAGCTTGAGATGCCATTTCAGATTCAAAACTGGTAGTCATTATTATTCTGGACAAATGCATGCTTATCTATTATTTCTTATATTAATACTATACTGATAATAAATTGAAATCTAAATTTTTAACATTAAATAAATAATGTATGTAATATAATGTATATATAACATATGTATTAACAATAATGCTTTTGTAAAAAGTCTAACATCCTCCTGATAAATTCTCTATAAGAAAATGGAAAATAGAATGTAAAACAAATGTCCCCACCAAAAATGTCTACAGAGACAAAATAAGTAGCATGGTTTTTTAAATCAGTCGAGATGTATAACAAATGTGGTAGGTTGAGATATCCAGACTAATTAATGCCATGTTGATGTAAGATACCACAAGTACAAATTCCAAATATCCAGACTTTCTAAAATAAGTCTGATGAGAGATTAGGTCACATGATATTGGATTACGAAGCATATTGTCTGTTTTTCTTGCTTTTTCAATCTGCCATGCGTTTCTGCCTTGAATTGAAATGAGCTCTCGTTTGTTACATGGCAGATGTCACATTGGAGGCTGACAGACCATGGTGAGCGAGTTAAAAGCTTGCTCCCTATGGTGTTGTTGATTAACTTCCCTTTCTGAATGTGATGCTGCGGCCAAGAAAACAAGCCAGGGGCTGGAGCAATTGCTCAGCCATTGAGGGTGCTTGCTATGCAATCATGCGGTCTGTGATTGGACCCAAAACCTTCTTTGGATCCCAGAGTTCACATAACGAGTGTAATAAAGGGCTGCAACTCCAGTTCCAAGTGATCTGATGCAGTCTTCCATCATCTAAGCATGTGCAGGCACATGCTCTTGTACACACACCCCCACACACATAAAAGAAGTCTTTTAAATATGCTAGTTCTTTGCCTTAGAGAAGAGGGATGCCGAGTCCGAACTGAATGACAGCTGTTCTCACAGACTGCAATATTTCTTACAAATCAACCATTGATGTCTCCTCCCCATCTCCATCATCTACACCTGGGAGGCACCTTACAGACTAATTTGAATTTTGCATTTTAACTTTCTGCCTCATTTTTCTTTTACCCATCTTTTCTGTTTTTACTATCTTAAAAAGATCTACTTTTTATTTGTTTTCTTTAGTGTGTGTGTGTGTGTGTGTGTGTGTGTGTGTGTGTGTGTGTGATGGAACTCCAGTTACAAGCAGTTGTGAACTACCATACTTGGGTGCTGGGAATGAGTTCAGGCCCATGAAAAAGCAGGAAGTTCACTTCTAAGTCATCTATTTCTCTTTTTGCTTAAAGGCTTTAAATTACACACTTGCCACTGACCTGGTCTAATAAGACTAATTCAGAAAACTGAGCAAAAGCTAACCTGTTAGTCCAAGGTAGATGGAATCTTGTTCTACACTAGGTTTATGTCCTGGTTTGTCTATACAGCATAATAATTTTCTATCTTCATGTATTATTTAATATTTATAAATTGGGCCACATCAACTCAATTGGGTTTAAAATAAAATGAAGTTTCTTAGTTTTAAATAAAAAGGATTTTTTGCTAGTTTCCAATTAGGCAATGTAGAGAAGGTTCTGGCTTTAGAAATGTCTCTAATAAGGAGACATTTGGTTGTCGCCCTAAGAGCTGCTTTCCCTTGTGTGAGCTTATTCTCAAGTAGAGTCTTGCCTTCCTTAGCATGGCATAAACAACCGACTAAAGCTCTACATGTGTCTTGGATCAGTGTAGCACTTTTGGTGAAGTGGAAGAGATACTTCTAGCAAAAGTGTTAAAGTCAGATATAATTTGGTTTTCCTGGAATACACAGCTACATTTAAAGGAATTACCAGAGCCAGCACAGTGAAATACTGTGCATATATGTGCATCCCCTTCTATATCTATTATTTTTTAGCATGTTTGATTTTTTAATGAAATTATGAATGCTATAGGTACACTTTCCTAAGAAAAAAATAACAATTAAGCTTCTAGTGAAATCCTGTTTTACTCTTACATTTTTGATTGTGAGCCTAGCCTTTAATGACTGAGCTATCCCTCCAGCCCTCCTGTTCTACTCTTACAAATATTATTTTTCTATTTGTTGTTTCCATTTTAATGCTCCAATTACCACAACATTGCTTTTGGTATGGCATCCTACTTTCTAAAGTGTTTTGACTTTAGGAGTAGTCTTTAATTCTAATACACACACACACACACACACACACACACACACACACACACACACACCAGTGGAAATATCACCATTAAAGGAAAATATATATAAGAGAACTGTTACTCTTCATTATAACCCAGTAATATAAGGAGATATTCATATTTCTAAAGAGACATTAAACAATTACATTAAACATACCTCAAATGTTTTATATTCTAAAATACTGTGTGTACTGTTATTTTCTTGACAGAATGAATGATGAGGGTTATATCATACTGCTTTGTAGAAAGCATTGCATGAGATGATATTTAAAAAGAACAAAACATTAGCTCTTTGAATTAGTATTTCAAAAAGGAATTTTTGCTATTTGATTTATTTGTTCTCTTTGATAAATATGATTCATCTTTGATAAATGAACTTTAAAAGCCTTGTGTGCTCTTTCTTCATTTTTAATGTGTCAGAATATCAAACACAGTAACAGAAAGCTTGAAACTCAAACAAAGGTTAAGTTGATGAGTGTTCAAACTGTGTGGGTTGTGCCCAGTATTTCAAAATAAATCTAGAACAAATTTGTAGGTGGTAGAATTGAAGGGTTCTTCCCCAGCTAGTAGGAAAAAAATGATCTCTGATTTCAAAAGGCAATCTTTTGAAAGGGACTTTTAATGGTAGAAATTGATGAGGAGAAGGACCTCTCTGGATATCCTGTACTAATTAGGTGTAGAACATCTGCTGATCAACATTGAAGAAGACAACAGGAAATGATGGTTATTCCTATGGCACTGTGAGGTGATGATAGTTTCAAGTAGAGTTGTTTATTCTTTAACACAATTTTCTAAAATTATTAAGGACAATACGTCAACTCAGCTAGTTCACTGTGATGTATTTTTTAAATCATCTAAAATGCATACTAATTATGAATTATATAATATGAGAAATTAAATAATATTGAATAACTATATGATATGAGTATAACTTTAAAAAATATTTGACTTGTCAAGACCTATTTAATTTTAATGACAAAATGAATACTGATACTCAAGCCTATTTAAATTAATTTTGCATCCTTGTAAAGGAGTTGTTATTTTCCCAAGTATAAATATACATATATATATGTATCTTTTGTCTTTATGCTTTTGATTGTTATTAAAACAACCATAAGGGCTGGAGAGATGGCTAAGAGGTTAGGAGCACTGGCTATTTTTCCAGAGGTCCTGAGTTCAATTCCCAGCAACCACATGATGGTTCACAACCATCTGTAATGAAATCTGGTGCCCTCTTCTGGCATACAGGGATGCCGGCAGAACACTGTAATACATAATAAATAAATATATTTTTAAAAAACTATAAGACATGAATTGTGAGCTCTGTTTTTCAGATATGAAAACTAAGACTCACAAAAGCAAAGAAATCAATCAATTTAGTAGAATCATTAAATGTTTAACATGTAGATGACAACCTGTTTCTTTTTTTGTTTTGTTTTTTGGTTTTTCAAGACAGGGTTTCTCTGTGTAGCTTTGCGCCTTTCCTGGAACTTGCTTTGTAGCCCAGGCTGGCCTCCAACTCACAGAGATCCGCCAGGCTCTGCCTCCCGAGTGCTGGGATTAAAGGCGTGTGTCACCACCGCCCGGCTGACAACCTGTTTCAATGCTCAGAAGTTATATCCATTCTTTGATGACATCTGTCCTTTGGAATAAATATATTTATTTATATTTGTATGTCTAAATCTACATCTATATGTTTCTAAAACCATAGAGAACATTCTCTTCTCCAGAACAATAAGAAATTTAACTAACCAAAGGCTGGTTGGCTTGAAGAGATGAATAAACTGACAAATCCTAGCAATCCTTAACAGCACAAAGAACAGGAGTCAAAGTCCCAGATTAGGAATATCAGGAATGAAAAGATCTCATCACTACCATTGCATATTCAAAGAGGAATGCTAATAAGAGAGGAAATTCCAGGGAAACTGTAGTGCAAGGTAACTTAGATGAACTCAGGCATTCCTTGTAAAACACCAGGTCCAAAACTGATTTCAGGAAGGACCAAAGCAGGTCCCCTGAGCTGCAGAGTCTGAAAAGGAACTGTGTTGACAACTTAATATCCTCCTGTAGGCAAACAGCTTCAGTGGTAATCTCTAAGATTTTCAAAGCAATTGACACTACCATTTTCTCCATTTTTAAAGACTAGAGACAAAGAAACACTTTCCCTGAATTCTATGATCTGTAAGTACTCTGGTACAAAATTCAAAAACATCATGAGAGATGGAAACAAAAGTTTCCAAATCAGTATCTTTAAAGTACAAAATTTCTCAGCAATAAACCAAGAAATTATAGTATTATAAATTATTAGGAAGAAAATATAAAAAATCGTCATGTAGATTTACTGCAGAAATTCAAGGCTGATTTAATTATGAAAATCACTATAGTGTTTCATCAAATTAATAAACAACAAAATCTGTATTATGATGTGTATCTTCTCCAAATAAAAATTTGGCAAAATTAAGACCATAATAATAGGAACACTCTACATACCAGGAATAGAAGAAAACATACACATAGGATAACTAGTATATATGAAAAATTCTCAGCTAGTAAAGTAGCAAAGTTGACCATGCTTTCTTTTTAAAGCTAGGGAAAGTCTAAGAATGATCTTCCTTTGTGATTTCTGTTCAGCTGATACTGAGCAATAAGAAAAAATTTTTTAAAAGTCATCTGGATGGAACAGGAAGAAATAAAATAGTATCTTTTGGAGGATACAATGATCTCATACATACTCACTCTTTTCTAAAAGTATTAAATATTTGAATTACTATATTAGTAAATCAAATATACAGAAAAATATATAGTGTATATTAGTACAGTAGAATAAATAAAATTCAGACATTTTATTTAATTAATTTCTTTAGAATGCAGTTTCTAGTCTGTATGATATGTACTCATTTAACTTCTTGATAAGCTAGTTGAACGTTTTGCCAGTTGCACATACTGTGTTTCTGTACTTATGGCATGCTAGGCTAGCTTAAACTAAAGTTCTAGACAGTGAACTAAAAAGCAATAATAACTTAAAAAAATAATAAAACAGACAGTATTCCTTTTCTCACATAATAATCACTCTTTTCTGGAAGCATAAGCAATAAGACTGTTAACAGAAAACAAAATATTTCAGATACAGGATTATGTCAAAATTGTAAAGCAGGAAAGAGGTTCTTGTGAAGTGTATAGACAACAGTGATGATCCGAACCTGTGTTTTATTATTAAATTCCTTTTGTGACAATGTCATACACGTATTGGACGTGTTCTGATGATGTTCTTCTCCTCTCCTCTATCCTTCTCCCACCACTGGCAACGAACCCCCACCACATGCCATTTTCCCATGTGCACGTCATTTTGTTTTATTTTGTTTTGTTTTGTGACCCACTGAGTTTAAGCAGGGCCATCTGTGGGACAATGGTTCTGGGGATATCTATTAGAGCCTGGTGGGCTCCCCAGTGGATGCACAACTGAAGATAATTACTCCCTTCCCTCCCCTGAATCAATCAGTGGTTCAGCAGGGAAGGGTGGAGCCCAATGAGCTGCTTCCGCATAGATGACTGGTTGTCTTCTGAAGACCCAGTACAGGCAGTGGTAGCTGTTGTAGTTCAAGACTGCGATGGCTGTGTCATGATCAGAAAGCAGCATTTCATAGCCTATCTCCCCATGATATGATTCTAACATGTTTTTCTACTCTTTTCTGCAGTGTTTACTAAGCCTTACAGGTGAAGTGTAAACGCCCGTTTACAGAGTTGAGCACTCATCCATCCCTCATTTTACAATAAAGGAAAGAAATTTAAAAAATATTTTATTGTAATAAATATATTTAAATGTATGAGTGTTTTTACCTGCATGCATGCTCAATGCCCACAGAGGTCAGTTGTGAGCCACAAAAAGCAACAAAAAGATACACATGGGGGAAAATCTCCTTTTGTAAGGAGTGATGGATGGCTCAGCAGTTAAGAGTGAGCACTGCTCTTGCACAGAACCCAAGTCTAAGTTCCAGTCCCTGTGTTGGGCAGCTCACAGCTCTAGTCTGTAACTCCAGCTGCAGGGGACCTGACACCCTCTTCTGGACTCTTCAGGAACCTGCACTCATGTGCACATTCCCACACACAGACACATGCACATACATATAATTAAAAAATAAAAATCTCCTTTCTGTCCCCAGCTGCCAGCCACTCAGAGCTCTCCCAGCACTGGCCTTTGATATCAATCTCTTATGTGCTTTTCCAACACAGCTTGTGTAAGTACATATAAAAAAACAACTATTCTTTTCCTTCATTATTTTTTTAACATGTACACTGATATTCTATACACATTTTTTGCAACTTCTTTTTCACTTATTACTATAGTTGCATCTTTTGTTTTTGTTTTTGTTTTGAAACAGGGTTTCTCCGTGTAGCCCTGGTTGTCCTGGAACTCACTCTATAGACCAGACTGGCCATTCAGCTCTTTATTAAACCAATCACAGTGGCACATCCTCACATAGTATAAAGGAATATTCTGCAACAAGAGTCTACTATGGTGGGGAGGCACAGCAGTGAGTAGCAGGCTGGTGGCAGGAGCAGGCAGCTGAGAGGTTACCCCTTATCTCCAGCATGAATCAGAGACTGCATGCTCACAAAGCCTATGCCCAGGGATGTACTTCTCCCAGCAAGGCCATGCCCCTAAACCTCCAGAAACCATACCACCAAGTGGGGACCTGGTGCTCAAATGCTTGAGCCTAGAGAGCAGTGTAGCACAAATTCTAATTGGTCTTAATAATAAAAATCTGGAGTCAGATATTGGGGTAAATGCTGAAAGACCAGAGAAGTAAAGGAGCAGCCAAAATCACCTCTACCTCTCTGAATCCTCCTACCAAAAAAGGGGCCGAGCTCCTGTCTTCACTCACCTTATATTCCTCTCTCTACCCAGCCATATCACTTCCTGTCTATCTGTACACCTCCAGACCTCTTTGGTTAACTAATGGTTAGCTAATGATCACCCTCTGATCTTCAGGCAATCTTTATTTGTTAGAGCACAAAGTATCACTACAGAGTGGTGGTTTTCAACCTATGGGTTGTGACCCCTTTGGGAGTCAAATGACCCTTTCACAGGGGTTACCTAAGACTATTGGGAAACAGAGATACTTACATTACAATTTGTAACAGTAGCAAAATTACAGTTATGAAGTAGCAATGCAAATAATTTTATGGTTGGGGGTCACCACAACATGAGGAATTCTATTAAAGGGTTGCAGCATTAGGAAGATTGAGACTCACTGCTATAGATGATATTTCTCATTCAAACTACCACAGGGGTCAAAGAGGCTTTATGAGTGGGGGAGCATTTGCAGGTCAGCCTTAATATTCAGGAGTTCATAAAGCAGAATGGAAACTCTTGGAAATTTAATCTGAAGAGGGAAATCTTTTTTTTTAATTTTTAAAAGAATTTTATGTGCATTGGTATTTTGCCTGCATGTATGTCTGTGTGAAGGTGTCAGATCTTGGAGTTACAGAGCTGTCATGTGGGTGCTAGGAACTGAACCTGGGTCCCCTGGAAAAGTGTTCAGAGCTCTTAACTTCTGACCCTTCTCTCTAGCCTCTGAAGAGAAAATTCTTAATCTGAGGAAAAGAAAGACACAATGTGTCCCAGGATTGGTTCCGCAGAATTACTTGTGAGTTAAGGAGTGGGAAGTCTTTGGATTATGATGGTAAGGACTGAATGTATGCACCCTATTAGAAACGACAATGTACAGCAATAATCACACCGATAGGAAAAGCAATATTATCAACAGCTCTGTTTCTGGTACTAGGTTAAAGGTTACACATGGGGCTGGTAAGACGCCTCAGCTGGTAAAGGGCACTCGCCAGCAAGCCAGACAACCATCAGTTATAGAGATTTCAGAGGGATTCTGGGGTGAAGAGTAACAGGATAGAGGAGCCTGGTTCTACAGAATAGAGACGTGTTGAGGGTCCCGGGGACACAGAGGGACAGCTAATATAATACACTTGGAGGAGTCATAGAAAGCCTCCTAAGGGGTGCCCCCCACCCCCAGAGGAAGCCACAAGAGGAAAGATAAGGACAAGTGTAGTGGGAGGCATGTTATGGTGAGTAGGAGAGAGAAAGAAAGAGAGAGGTGGTTCGGGGTTCGGGGTTCAGGGGGCACTAGCAAGTGATTCAGCAGCTGTGGGTACAGGGTTCGAGCAGGAAGGAACGAGATGAGGCTGGAGAGATAGCGAGGCCCGGTCACCTGTGGTCACAATGCCACATATATATTTTTAATATAAAATATATATATTTTTAATAATTTAATACTATATATATATGGTTTTTCGAGACAGGGTTTTTCTGTGTAACAGCCTTGGCTGTCCTGGAACTCCTTCTATAGACCAGGCTGGCCTCGAGCTCATAGAGATCCACCTGCCTCTGCCTACTGCATGCTGGGATGAAAGGCGTGTGCCACTACTGCCTGGTTAGAATGCATAATCTTTATATTAGCACATGGCCCATTCTCTACAATAGACCATGTACCAGGTTATAAAGTATACCTTAAAAAATCAGTAAAAACCTGAACTCACATTGTCTCTTTTCTGACTGAAAACAGAACTAGAAGACAGTGGGCATTTCGGAAACAGTACAGACTCACTGGTGCAGCACGGGGCCTGGTAATGAACAGCACGGTGCAAAAGGACAAGAGAGCCACGGACACGGTAAAAAGGAGCGGGTATGGCGGCGCAGGCCTTCAACCCCAGCACTCGGGGGCAGAGGCGGGCGCATCTCTGAGTTTAAGGTTAGCCTGGTTTACAG
>CABHPR010145519.1:7087-69576 GCA_902168415.1 Peromyscus melanophrys
CACACACACACACACACACACACACACACACACACACACACACACACTGAAGTGTAATATAAAAATTATAAAAAACTCACAGACTCATCCTTAGAAGAAGAGATACAGGCAATTAACAGCTGCTGAAATAGAGAGAATCTGGCTTTCCCAGGGACAAGTCCCGTGGGGAGTGCTCCCCCTCGCCATGAGCAACAATAAATGGAACACACACACACACACACACACACACACACACACACACACACTAGAGAAGAGGTGACTAATTTGAGGAGAGGTTAACATGGACGGAGTTGGGACTAGAAGAAGGATGGGTGGAAATGTGAATAAAGTACTCATGTATGAAATTCTCGAAAAGTTTTTTAATTAAAATTTTCTAGAGCCGGGTGGTGGTGGTGCACACCTTTAACCCCAGCACTCGAGAGGCAGAGCCAGGTGGATCTCTGTGAGTTCGAGGCCAGCCTGGTTTACAGAGCGAGATCCAGGACAGGCACCAAAGCTACAGAGAAATCCCATCTTGAAAAAAATTTTTTTTTCTTAAGTTTTGGAAGTGGACTTTGTGCATGTGTTCATGTGTGTGCATGAGTGCATGTGTGTGTGTGTTTGTGTGTGTGTGTGCGTGCACACACGTGCATGTGAAGGCCAGAGAACTAACTACCTCAGGTGTTATTTCTCAGGTACTTTTTTTTTTTTTTTGAGACAGGATCTTTCATTAGCCTTGGAACTTACCAAGTAGGATAGGCTGGCGGATCTGCCTGTCTCACTCTGCCTTTCCAGTGCTGGGATTACAAGCACATACCATCACACCCGAATTTCTTTTTATGTGAGTTCTGGGAATTAAACTCATGTCCTGTGGTTGAAAGGCAAGCGTTTTACTAATGCAGTCACCCCTCTGTTACTGAAAGAGAACTTTTAACATTTAAAAAGTAGCATTTGGAAGATGCATGCCAGTTTTGGTTCACATGCACACTTTCAAGTATATGTTTGGATATCATTTAAGACAGTTCAGTGGGGCTGGAGAGGTGGCTCAGTGGTGAAAATCACATGCTGCTTTTGCAGAGGATGCAGGTTCATTTTCCAGCACCCACATGATGGGTGACCATCTGTAACTGCGGGTGCAGACTATACAACACCCTACTCTGGCCTAGTGGGTCCTGCAGTACACAGACATAAGTGCAGGCAAAGCAACCACACACACAAATGTAATTAAAATAAACATTAAAACATTTCAGGGACAAATTTCCATTGAAAATATTGACAAATTAATATGAGAATCTACACACAATAGTGCTCAAAGAGCGGCGACTTAAAATATTTATTTTTAAATTATGACTATTGTGTGTGTTTTTGCATGTATGCACATGCTTTTGAAGTCCAGAGGTGTCAGGTCCCTGGAGCTAGAGTTACAGTTGTGAGCTGCCTGTTCTGGACAGCTTTATGTCAACTTGACACAAGCTAGAGTCATCTTAGAGGAGGGAACCTCAATTAAGATAATGCCTCCATAAGATTGGGCTGCAAGCCTGTGGAGGATTTCTTAATTAGTGATTGATGTGGGAGGGCCCAGACCATTGTGGGTTGGTGGCCCTGGGTTCTATAAGAAAGCAGACTGAGCAAACCATGCGAAGCAAGCCAGTAGGCAGCTCCCCTCCATGGCCTCTGTCTGCATCAGCTCCTGCTTCCAGGTTCCTGTCCTGCTTGAGTTCCTGTCCTGATTTCTTTCAGTGATGAACAGTGCTGTGGAGGCATAAGGCAAACAAACCCTTTCAGCACAGCACTGATAACCCTAGCTAAGAATCCTCATGGTGTGGTGCTGGGAAATTGAAGTCAGTTCCTCTGGAAGAGCATTTGTTTGTTTTAACCTCTGCACCATCTTTCTAGCTCCATAAACAAAGTTTCACTGAGGATGAAATGCTCATGAAGCAGGAAGAGAGGGCAACATTGTTTTATCTTCTGCCTTCTCTATGCCACTCTTTCCCACGGTAGCCAACCCAAGTGCTCCTAACAAGCCAGTTGTGATGTTTAGTGTTAACTGTCCACTTGACAAAGTCTATACTCACCAGAGAGCTGGCCTCTGGATGTGCTCCTTGGGGATTATCTTAATTGCATTAATCTAGGTGGGAAGACCCATCCACCCTGGGCGGCACTACTCCCTGGCTGGGGTCCTGGGTTTGCAAGTGGAAAGGGAGCTGAGCAGCCTGTAGCTAGTGCTCTGTGGATGCTGCGTAAGCAGTTGCTTCAAGTTCCCAGTCTCCTGACTTCCCACCCTAATGGACTGTACCCTTGATTTATGAGCCAAAATACCATTTTTTCTTCATTAAGTTGCATTTATTAGGGCATTTTACTACAGCAGCAGGAAAGGAAACTAAGACACCAGCCTTGTCTATGTTCTTGTTCACTTGATCTTACTGTGTAGCATTTTTCTCTGTAGAGATGGTGTGCACGGGGGCAAAAAATACTTGATATCTTGGTAGATGTACACTATTTTAAAGTTGAAACCCATTTTTTTCTTGTAGGGTTTTTTTTTTTTTTTTCTGAGACAGGGTTTCTCTGTGTAGCTTTGCGCCTCTCCTGGAACTCACTTGGTAGCCCAGGATGGCCTCGAACTCACAGAGATCCGCCTGGCTCTGCCTCCCGAGTGCTGGGATTAAAGGCGTGCGCCACCACTGCCTGGCTTCTTGCAGGTGTTTTAAAAAGTCAAATATAGGGGGCTGGAGAGAGGGCTCTGTCTTTAAGAGCTTTTTCAGGGGACCTGATTTCAATTCTCAGCATCCACACCAGGCAGCTCACAACCACTGTAACTCTAACTCCAGGGGATTTCATGCCTCTAGCCTTTATAGGCAACTGAACTCAACTGCACTTATATTCCCATACATATAATTAAAATAATACAAACAAATTTGTAAAAAGTTAAGTATAAATGACTTCTGTATGTCTTTTGGTGCTGGGATTGTTCTCAGGGCTTTTGAATGCCGAGTATGCACTCTGATACTGGGCTATACCTGTACAACTTACACCATCAACAAATTCTATCATAGAGGGAAAGTCTCCAAAAGCAAACAGTAAAACGAGTGATGTTTTACACACACACACACACACACACACACACACGCACACACGCACACACACACACAAAAGTATGTGTGACTTGCCAGATAGGAGGTTCACTGGTAAATTACGTGCAATGAACAGAGAGCAGAGACCGAAGAACATTAGAACTATGGAGAGACATTACCAAAAAATACAATTCAAAAGAATTTCTTGGTCTGAGTCACTGTCTTAATTATTACTAGTTACTTTATCTTACATGTCCCAAGACCAAAAGGTTGTGGAATAATTTCAACATTCCATGTATAGTTTACATGTTGGGTTATGGTGAGAATAGGGAATATCACTGTTTACAAAGTCACCTCTGACTATAACAGAGTTTTCTTATGTCTTCATTTCAGAAAGAACTCTCTCACCTGTACTCCCGTTTTGTCTCTGTTCTTCCCCCCAAGAATGTTTTTTAAAGCAAAAGGTAATGAATAAACATTGTAAGTTACTGTAACAAAGGCGAGAAGAAAATATGAGTGTATGAGATACACTAACAGGGTATCATGTCTATGATACTTTCAAAATGACAAGGTTTGATTTTAAAAATTGATCTTTAACAAGAGAAAGAGGTATGCACAATTAGGAAGCAATAGAGACCCTGTCAATACAGCTATGTTGATAATAACAGGTAAGGGAATTCTTGAGAAAATCTCATATATATAAATCAAGTCTGTAATATGTATTAGTGAGCCCCAGTGGGATTAAGTAATGAATTTATGGGCTCACCAACAGTTATTTTTAGAATGTTATAAAGAATCAGAAAAAACTCAAGAGCACCGAGAAACAATGTGCCACCTAAAAAGAAAACATAACCACTAAATTTGTCTTAAAATGAATGCTGGAGTTTCTAAAAAGAATATAATTAAAAATACAAGCTCATATCTGAACGGAGAATGGCTGCCGAGGAAGCCCCGTGGCTCCAAGTGGCTGGAAGTGGGAATCTGCCATAGGGAGGTGTTCCACGCAAGGGCACTGATCAGGACTGTGTGACAGAAATGCCAACTGCCACTCAGTGAGCACGCTGCAGCGAAAGACAGGCACTTCTCTTTCCACTGCCAACACGTTTGCAAGTCCACTGGCTTTCTGCTGAGACCTTAAACATGAGATGTCAGGTCTGACCTAAGAGAAGATACATGGACAAAACACGGGATGTGTTTGCTTAGCAACGTTCTGCCAAACACCTCTTAGCTCTGGTGGGACATGAGAAGGTAAGGAGACCCAGGGAGACAACTCTGGGAAGTAAACTTACTCTTGATGTGAGCAGCGCCTTTAGTAGTGACAGGTCTCTCACACTGAACCCCAGGGCAAACTGTCCTAATCAGCCTCCACAAAATCAATAACGATAGATGCATTTTTATTACTTTATCTATTGATTCTAGATAGCTGGTATAGAGATGCTTGCTTGCTTGCTTGCTTGCTTGCTTGCTTGCTTGCTTGCTTGCTTCCTTCCTTCCTTCCTTCCTTCCTTCCTTCCTTCCTTCCTTCCTTCTTTCTTTCTTTCTGTTTCCTTTTTCAATTTTGAGATGGGATCTTACTGTGTAGGTTCTGGCTCTTTTTGAAGACCAGGCTGGCCTCAAACTCACAGATATCCACAGACATACCTCTGCCTCCCAAGAGCTGGGATTAAAGTGTATACCACTATGGCTGGCCTGCCTTCTTTGGTTTTACTGCCTGTTTCCTCACATGTTACTTAAGACTTGGCCTCTAAAAATACACCAAAAAACTGAAGTTTAAGAGTGGGCAAAAAGGGACTTGGATGAATTGCTCAGCAGTTAAGAGCACTGGCTGTTCTTCCAGAGGATCCAGGTTCAGTTCCCAGCACCCAGATGTCAGCTGACAACCATTTGTAACTCCAGTCCCAAGGGATCTGATGCCCTCTTCTGGTCTTGGTTGTCACTGCACACAGACGGTGTACATTAGATATAAACAGGCAAAAACACCTATGCACCCATGGGTGAAAAGTTCTCTTTCCTGTTGCCACTTCTTCTTTTAGATGATTTAAATATTACTTAAACATAAATTTTACTGAATATGTTTGATGTCTATAATACACATAGAGTGAAATGGTCACTCCAGCAGAACAAATTAATATGTCACCTCACACAATTATTTTCTTTCATGATAAGAACAGCTGAAAATGTTTTTCTTCCCCAAACCACTAATACAACATTATTGTATCCTGTCCATGTGGCACAGCAGGCACCTGGACTTGCTCATGCTCTGCACTTACTGCATTGAGCTCTGGACGACATCAGCTCCTCTCTTCCTCTCCCCACCCCACCCCATCTCCATCTTTTCAGTCTCTATCTCCTCCTCTCCCCACCCCACCCCAGCTTCATCTCTTCAGTCCCTATCTCCCCACGTGTTTGTAGCCTGGCCTGGAACTCTCTGTATAAATCAGGCTGGCCCCTGCTTCTTGATTGCTGAGATTAAAGATGTGTACCACTATACCTGGCTTTTATTTGGCTTTTTAAAGAGTCCACGTGTAAATTTTCTCTATGTCTGTCAACCCCTTAGCACCTGGAGGTCTATCCATAGTGTGACAAATCCCTATTAAAACTCTAATGGCAGTTTCCATGGAAATAGAAGAAAAAATCTTAAAATTTATACAGAATCACAAAACCTCACTAGCCAAAGCAACACTGAGAAAGAGAAACAATGTAGGAGGCATGGCACCTCACAACTTAAAACCGTATTAGGAAGCTCAGTAATAAAATAGTATAAAGCAACGAACCGGTGCAGAGAGTCTAGAAACCAAACCAGCTCACTTTGACAAGGCCACTGAGAGGACATGAGAGGAAAGGAGGGTGTCTTCAACAAATAGGGGTGAGATGACTGGCGTTCCACAAAAAGTGAGACTGGACTTTTACCATACACAAAAAAATAAAAATGGATGAGAGATCTAAATACATATTTCTCTTTTAGAAACAAAACTAAACCAAACTACACATTGGCTCAGTTGTCTGAATCTTTCCTGGTCCTTAACTTTACAGACCACATGATAGAACAGACATTGTGGGCATATGATTTCTCCCAGAGTTCCTGACTTTAGTTCATTCACACATGTGTTTATTGTATTCCATGTTCTGTTTCTTGGATATGGGATTGTAGTGGCGAGCAGGATATATATGAGCTCTATTCTTGAAGCATGCTTGCTAGTAGGAGACGACAAAAAATGTAAACAACCAAGGAAGACAATCCCTCCAGAGCATGAAAAGCACGATGACAAGGTACAACAAAGGGAGTTAGGAGACCAAAGGGGAGGGTGGATACCAAGGGGAAGTGTGGTGGTATTGTGTTCCCCAAAATATTGTGTACCTTAATAAACTTATCTGGGGTCAGAGACAGAACAGCCACAATATTAAACAGAGGTTAGGCAGTGGTAGCACACGCCTTTAATCCTAGCATTCCAGAGGCAGAAATCCATGTGTTCAAGGGTACACCCAAGCATGGTGACTCAAACCTTTAATCCCAGAAAGCAAGCCTTCAATCCCAGGGAGTGGTGGTAGAAAGCAGAAAGGTATATAAGGTGTGAGGACCAGAAACTCGAGGCATTTGGCCTGGTTAAGCATTTGGCCTGGAGAAGCATTTGACCTGGTTAAGCTTTCAGGCTTCTAGCAGCACAGTTCAGCTGAGACCCATTCTGGATGAGGACTCAGAGGCCTCCAGTCTGAGGAAACAAGACCAGCTGAGGATCCGGCTAGGTGAGGTAGCTGTGGCTTATTCTGTCTCTCTGACCTTCCAGTGTTCACCCCAATAACTGGCCTCAGGTTTGATTTTATTAATAAGACTCTCTAAGACTCACTCTACAGGGAAAGGTGGTCATCAATTAGAGTTGAGTAGAGAAGGATTTTTAACAGGGATCTGGCCTGTAAGAGAGTGGGATGAAAAACTTGGGGCAGAGTTCTGTAGACAGAGTTTGAGAAGAACAAGAAGAAAAAAGTTGTCACGGTTATGGAATCTTTGGGAGTGACAGAAACATGGCAGGTCTGAGAATTAATAATACCTACAAGATTAGTAAGGCACATCTCTGGTATGTCACTGAGGCCACTTTCCTCTTTTATTTCATGCAGCACGCCACCTCTTGGGTGGCACCAACTATGTTCAAGGCAAGTCCCCTCAGGAAAAGTCCACACCGATAATACTCTCAAGATTTACTGGTACAGAGCAGGCATTCTCTTTCCACAAAGGAGGAAAAAAAGAAAAGCAAGGAAAGACTGAACCCAAGAAGGGTTCAAGTTAAACCCGTCACTCCATCTCTGGCATCCCGAGCAAGTTCCTGAAGGTCTGTGCAGGCCTGCTCCCATGGACTGTCCAGTTGTGGCTCACATGGCTTCTGCTCCTTACCTGAGGCTTTCCTTCGGCAGATATTCCATGTTTTTGTTCTCTCTAACTTCCTGGGGTCTCCACTGCATCCTGGGCTTCACCTGCTTTGGAACCCTCTGAAGGAGTTCTCATCCTGCCACACACTGTCTTGGCACTGCAGGCTTCTTTTGAAATCTTGGTAAAATCCCCAATGAATTTGTAAGTTTCACATTCTGTATGACTGTGAAATCCTCATCCTACAGACAAAGTCAGTTTAAGCAGGAAGAGACTCATGGGACCATGGTCTTAGCAGCCTGCAGGTGGCTGGGCATGAGGAAAGGCTTCCCAAGGTGGCCTTGTGTGAGCAGGGCACTCTGAAGCTCTCTTAAAACAGTCTTTCAAATGAACTAAAACTCCATAGCTTTGAACTTGTGATGGGTGGGCTCAGGCCAGTTCCTAAGCTGCCTAGCAGGACACTTTTCCTATTGTCCCAAAGCAAAGGACTTGGTTTCTTTTTGATGAAACCTTATCTCTTTGCAGCTGGCACACTCTACTCTCCTTGGACACAACTTTGCATGTACTTCTTTTCTTGGGGAACTATAGGTTTTCTAAGCTTTTATTCTTTGCTTTATGCTCACACTTCTCATTGTACTCTTGATTACTATACCATACAGCAATAATCACACAACAGTCCAACTGCTAGGCCACCTCGAAATCCCTCTTCCATATGAACTGCTTTCATCTTCAAATTCAGCTTCCCACAAAGTTTTAGGACATGGACAAAATGCAGACAAGTCCTTGAGTACAATGTAATGAACAACCTCTAGTCCAGTTCCCTGGAGTGTCTTATTCCCATCTAAACTTCATAAGCACAGGCTTAATAGTTCACACCCATCAGCATTCTGGTTTTCTGAGAGCGCATCAGAATTACAACTTACATGGGCTTAAGCATTCCAGAGCTTCTCTAGCCTAGTCTCTAAACTTCCACAAATTCCAGAAACCACTGGCAAAGGCTCCTGAACCATGTGACTGAGTGGTCACAGTAACATCTCCACATCTTTGTCCTTCTTTTCTGAATCTGTCACATTTTTTATCCCTATGATAAACACCTGAACAAAACAAAAGGAGAAGATTGATGCTTTCAGTTTATCATGACAGGAGGGTGTGTGAGATCACAGCAGCTCATACAATGGCAGCCAAGAAGCTGAGAGACGAGTATTTGCCTAAGTACAGAGTTTTTATGTGAACATAGTTTTTATTTTTCTGCAACATCCATGAGTGCTATAAATTATGTAATATGTAATATGTAATATGTAATGTGTAATTTTAAGAGAAACTGGCATGGCTTCCAGAGTCATTATATCACTTTACCTCTTGCTTCCTGTGTCTGAAGACCCAGTTTCTCTGTTTTTGTATTAGAACAGAAAGGCTATTTCTTCTGTTTATTCTTTGTTTTTCTAAACTCATACTCAGGCACATAGTTCCTTTGCCTTTCCCCATACTTCTAGAGTAATCTTTCCTGTATCTATTGTATTATACAGAATTAATCTTGTCAAGGACAGATGCCACCTTTGTCCTTGGCTCTGACCACATGGGGCCGTTTATTAAAGGAGGGGTGGGTGGCTGGGCTCTTCTGTTACTACCTCAATTTCTGGAGGCTCTAGAGACTAATGTTAGCACCACACAGGTGCTCAATCACTTCAATGTAACTGAGTCTCAATAAAAATTCTAGATACCAGGGCTGGAGAGACAGCTCAGCAGTTAAGAGCACTGGCTGCTCTTGCAGAGACCTGGGTTCCATTCCCAGTCCTCACAGCCCTTTAGAACTCGAGCACTAGATCAGATGTCCCTTTCTGGCCTCTCGTATGCAGATATGTATACAGTGTGCATACATGCCAGCAAAACACCCATACACATAGAAATAAATAAATGAAAAAAATTAAGAAGTTTGGATATTAGTTTGATGAGAGTTTTTGATTTGGAATATTCCACGTGTAGTCTCACATTTTTTTTTTTAAATACAACAGTGCTTTCCACTCTAGTAGAACAGTCAAATGGGAAGGTGGTCTTGGGGACCAGAACTTCACGTGTACAAAAACCAAAACCAGAAACCAAACAAAAGACCTGCTAAGTCTGATATGGTGGTGTAGCCACAACCTAGTCAAGCACTCAGAAGGCTGAGGCAGTACTGACAGGCCGGGCACTCAGGGTCAGTCTCTCAGGGAGGGAAGAGGAAGACAACAAGAGCTGCCCCAGGCCTCATGACCTGAGTTTGATGCTCAGAACCCACCCATGGATGGAGAGAGCTGAAAGCTGTCCTCTGGCCTCCATATGTCCACCGTGGTTCCTGTGCATATCCTAACTCAATCAATCAATCAATCAATCAATCAATCAATTAACCAACCAACCAACCAACCAATCAAAAATAACTAGGAAGGAAGAGTAGGCAGAGGTCTGACAGCTTATGCCCATCATACTAGCACTTGGGAGACAGAGGCAAGAAGGTGGGCATTCAAGGTCACTGAGATCAGCCTAGAAAGAAAACGAAGAAAAGAATGGGAAGAAAGGGAAACCGTGCCAGCATTCACATTCTAATCTGAGAACAGTGAGCACTTTGCTAGTTGAGTGATTAAATATACAAATACATATTACTTATAATTAGTATTTAATATTTATTGAAGGCAAAATAAACAGAGTTTTAAACACTTTATCTTTAACTGTTACTGGTATATAAAATGAATTTTTATGTAGTGAATTTGTATCTGACAATCTTGCTGAATTAGTCTTTTTATCCTAATAATGCTATCTGTAACTGGGCATGGTGGTGCACACCTTTAATCCCAGGGGCAGGTGAATCTGAGTTGGAGGCCAGCTAGGTCTATAGAGTGAGTTCCAGGACACAGAGAAACTCTGTCTTGAAACACCAAAAACAACAACAACAAAATAAAAAAAACTTCTAGATTTTGAATTTTCTACATATTTATAACCATAGTATAATGTGAATAAGTTCAGTTTTGATTTTTCCTTTCTAATAATTAGATTCTTTACTTTTTCCAGTTATAAAACTTTAAACTATAAACATAAGTTTTGTAATTTAATTTTTAAAGTTTTTAGGGAGGAAAGACTGTAGGAGTCAGAGGGGATGGAGGACTCCAGGAGAACATGGCCCTCTTAATCAACTAAGCAGGGCTCACATGGGCTCACAGGGACTGGAGCAGCAGGCACAGGCCTGCGTGGGTCTGCACTAGGTCTTCTGTGTACATGTTACGGCTGTTAGCTAGGTGTTCTTGTGGGACTCCTCTAAGAGTGGGAGCCTGTGTGTCTCTGATTCTTTTTCCTGCTCTTGGGACTTTTTTCCTCCTATTGAGTTGCCTTGTTCAGCCTAGATATGAGGGCTTTTGTCTTGTCTTAGTGTATTTTGTTTTGTCATGTTTGGTTATTGTCTCTGGGAGGCCTGCTGTTTTCTGAAGGGAAACAGATGGGGAGTGGATCTGGGGGAGGGGGAGGTGGTCAGGAGCTGGGAGGAGTGGAGGGAGGGAAAACAGTGGTCAGGATGTACTATATAAAAGGAGAATCTGTTTTCAGTAAAAATTAAAATGAAAAAGTCAAACCTTAAGCTATTAACAAAGTAGACTAATCTACCAATAACTTGATCTAATGAGTACAATTCTTATGAATAATGCAAAATTATTAACAAAGTAGACTAATATACCGATAACCTGATCTAGTGAGTACAATTCTTATGAACAATGCAAAATTGGCATCAAGTTATCACATCACATGTTCTATTTTTATTGGTTTCCTGATGATACATTAAGAGCAACTCCATCAGGCAATACTGTTTGTTACTGGTTAGTGGTCATGCATGTGTCCTCAGTGAAGACCATGACGTTTCCATACTGCCAGTTAGATGTCTAATATGGGTTTCTTGTCTTCCTAGTTAAGGGTATGCAGAAATACGAAACTGTTCCCCACCTGGTTTGTCAAATGAACTCACTCCTCCTGTCTCAACCTGTTGAGAAGTGGGGATTACAAGCCTTCACCATCAAGCTAGCTCTTTGAAAAAATTGAAAACCACAATGCAAGTGCTTTCTACATGGCATGGTTTCTTAAAAGACTTTGAGTATTTACGTGCACAACTTAATATATTCACAGATGAAACACGTAAGAATAGCAACTTCTACTGTTGATTATTTTACAAACATTTACTATCGGATAGTATTAGAGAGTATCAGGTCAGGGAGAAATTATGAATAATTAAACTGAACATAAACTTTCACTAAGGACTGCTTCCTGATGAACTGTATACAGCCAGGTTTGACTAAACAATGACTCGGAAAGGTTATAAAGATTGTTTATAGTCATAAGCCTGATTGCATTTACATGGATAGGTCTTCTAATACAACACTTCAAAACTCTAGCTGGGCTTCTCAAATGGTGCTCCCCACACTTTCCAGATGACCCCCACACTAATATCTTTCATTACTTACTACCTATGAATTTAAATTTTTAATTTGGTATCAAGTTTACTTCTACAATTGTAAATATTTATAATATTGGAGTTTGATTCATAGTAGTAGAAAATGAATATACTTAAGAATATAGATGAACTTAATTGTGCTACAGAACTCAGCAAGAACATGTTATTTTCATTCCCTTGTTTTATATACTGGCTGTACCCAATACTTTATTTTTTATTTTTTTGGTTTTCTCTGTTACACAGAGACAAGGTTTCTCTGTGTATCCTTGGCTGCCCTGGAACTCACTCTGTAGACCAGGCTGGCCTCAAACTCAGAGATCCAACTGCCTCTGTTTCCTGAGTGCTAAAATTATATGTGTGCAACACCACCTCTCAGTAATTTTTTTCATGTTATTTTATGTGTATGGGTGTTTTGTCTGCATGTATGTCTGTGTAACATATGATTCAGTGCCCACAGAGTCCAAAAGAGTGTCTCAGATCCCTTGGAACTATAGTTACAGAAGTCTAAGCCATCATGTTGACACTGGGAATCGAACTGAGGTCCTCTGGAAGAGCATCCCGTGCTTTGAACCACTGAGCCATCTCTACAGCCCTATGTATGCAATGCTTTAAATTTTACTACATGACTATGAAAGTCCTTCTTCTTGAAGAAGTTTAAAATCAATGTAAGACTTATATTTGACCATATTAAAGAAAGGATGGGGATTATATTCCAGAGAATCTCAGATACTCTTTGGGTGTCACTCTAGGTTTATGGCATCTATTATTTTATTTTTACATCACAGAGTAAATTTAAAAAGTCATACTGAGAGGAACATCCTCTTCTAAGACTAAGATAGGTTTATCTGCACATGAAAATAAGAAAATGTTTGCTTATGGAAACAAAGTGTTTTGCACTGATCAAAACTCAATGTTTTTGGATAAAAATTTATAACCATCAGTAGAAACACAGGCTTGTTAAAAACCTTGCTAGAGGAAGTTGTACATGGAGGAAAACCTGTAGTGTCAAGACAGAGACATTTTAGGAATCCCAACATAAAGAATGCCATAATATATTTCCCAGAAAAATATTATATTTAGAAATTATAATAAAGTGGGATAAGATACAGTAAAACTCTACAGTGAGTTAATAATAAAAATTTTAATGACAGTGTATTATCATTAGAGTAACAGTTATCTTTGCTTGCGTAGTCCTTACTCATGCCATCTATTGAAAATGTACTTGAGATGACTTATATAAACATATTGTAGTAAAATAAAAGAAATAGGTGATGTAGATGATGAGCAGAAAAACAAGATAAAGTAGGTGTGGTTGTATATAGTTACCATTTATTTTTTTGTCAGTTAGAATTATACATTATAAAGTTAGAGATTATATTCTTTGGGAAGAAACTGGATGATAGATATTTTTGTGCATACCTGTATTTTATCCATGCAAAGAAAAAGAATGTACTTATTCCATAATCAATAATAGTTCTGACTTTACTTCAGAATTTCATTTGATCCAAATGTAACTGTTTCAAGTTTTATGACTGCAGAGGGAATGTAAGCTGAAATTATAAGAAAGTAATTTTAGAAAAAAATAAGAACTTCATTAAAAGTGGGTTCTGCCACAGAGGGTAGGTAGAGATTAAGAGAGGAGAGGGAGCAGCGTGATCTTATTAGGAAAGGGAACTAGAATAGATAATTATGGATGGGTGGCTGAAATGGGAGGGTCAAGTGGGGAGGGGAGGGGAGAAGGGCTGTGGGAGGGAACATGGGGAGAGACCCCTAAAGTTAAGGAACATTTGAGGGGTAGTAAGAAAACCTAATAGAGTATAAACTTCCTAAAATATATATCATTTATGAAGGTGTTCTAAATGAAATCACCAAATAATGAAGGAGACAGAGTCCCAACTGGCCATCACCTGTGGTCAAATGAAGCTTCCAGTACTGGGATTAGGTTACATCTAATTGAGTTGTTGGCAAAAGGGGCCCCACAGGAACCCCCAAACAACCCAGGCTGTTGCCAAGACTATAGATTACTCTCCACAAACTGACAACAAGGCCCCATTGTTGAAGACAACACCTACACAGCTCACTGAACATGGAGATGTAGAACTCATGCCTATATAGAGCTTTAACCACCCCCATTCCAGCATCTTTAGTAGAGGAAGGTACTCTGCACACTACCGAAAGAGAAATGTAAACACCAGCAGAGCCCCAAACTCTGATCTACAGTGGTGTCCTGCCTGCAAGATATGCTACTCAATGGTGACACAAAGTCTGTGGGAGTGACCAACCAATATCCAATATCTGATTTGGCTAAAGGCCTATACCATGAGAGGGAACCCATACCCAACACTGCTTGAGTGATCAAGAACCCAAGGATAGATAACCCAGGGACCTGAGGTAAAACCAAACAAAAACAAACAAACAAACAAACAAACAAACAAACAAACAGCATAGCAACAAAATGACTCCTAATGTCATTCTGCTATTCTCATAGATCAGTGCCTTGCTCAGCCATCATTGGAGAAGCTTCCTTCTGCACTGGATGGGAACAAATACAGAGACCCACAGAGAGACCTTATGCAGAGTGAGAGACTTTGGAACACTCAGCCCTAAATGGGATGTTTTCCATCAAATTCCTCCCCTCAGAGCTCTGGGAACCCCACAGAAGAGGGGCAGAAAGCATGTAAGAGCCAGAAGGGATGGAGGACACCAAGAAAACAAGGCCCTCTACATCAACATAATCAAAGTTCATAGGATCTCAGAGACTGAAGCAGCATGCACAGGACCTGCATAGGTCCTCTGTCTATTAATACGACTTCCAGTTTAGTGTTTTGATGGTGTTTCTGAGTGTGTTAACGAGTATGTCTCTAATTCTTATGCCTTCTCTTGGGCTTTTTTTCCTTCTTTGATTTGTCCTGTTCAACTTCTATGTTACAGTTTTTGTTTATCTTACTATGTTTTATTTTGTTGTATTTAAAAATGAATGAATGGTGAATGAATGTGTGAAAACCTAGCCACTAGGCTTTAACAACTAAATTTATACCTCCTTGGAGAGGGGAAATGACTTTTCTCCAATGTAGTGACACTGGGTATATCAATTACTTCAAGGTAGGCCTCATATTGAGGAAGAATTGACCAACACATAATGGACTTCACAGTTTTTTATTCTCTGTGTGCTTTTATTTGGCTACAGTTTTATGTTTTGTTTATGTTTTTCTTTTTTTGGTATTGTTTTCTTTTCTTGGTTTTGTTGTTGTATTTGGTTTTTGTTTGTATTTTGAGAAAGAACTTAAAGTTGGGTGGTTAGAGGAGGAGAGAAGATCAGGAAGGACTTGGGGGAAGGGAAGAATATATCAAAATATATTTAAATTTAAAACTGTTTTAAGTAATAAAAATATGATAAAAAGGTGGGTTCTGTGGGTTATAAATTGTTTTCTTATGCCTCATTCTTAGAGCGATCTCAGCCTGTCACAACCACATGTTTTAATATTATCATTTACAAGAATCTTATCAAACTATATGGCAAGACAAGTGAGATGGACCATTATACAGAATTAGTATCTCTTCCTTCCTTCCAAACATTATCACTGGAAGTGACTGCAACGATCTTAAAAGGCAAATGAAACATTTCAAATTAAAACTATCTTCACGTGGTGACAAATGAGAGGATGTCTGCACCCTTCAACCTGCTCCGCTAGTCATTCTGGGGTCATTCAATCATCTCATGCCAAAATGAAAAATAAATTGGTTCCTTTAAGAGTTCTTTGAAGAGACCTTTTAACTTGAAGTCTGAGGCCCCAGAGCAAAAGTCTGTAAGTTTAAAGCCCAGATATGCGGACAGATGCTTATTTACAGTTACATGTGGTGGAAAACACAACACAAGCAGACCATTTTATGAGCAATTCTCTTTTGAGTAAAAATTGACTTGAAAGTGTTTCCCTCTTAATAAAGCTGTTTTGCATTTCTAATATTTTCCACATTTAAGTTCAACAATGAGCCATCTAATCTTTAAAGCAAGTTCAAACAGGAAAGCTTTCTTCTGCTACAGGTCCCAAGTTCCTAAGTTTCTCCTACAAACAAAAACGTTGTCTCTTAGCGATGTCAGAAGCTACACCTGTAAAATCTCACCAACATGGCCATCAAATGTGAGCTGAACAAGGAAGACACCAATGGACATGCCAAAGAGGGTGGCGTAAAGCCTATGAGGCCTCAGTCCTACAGAAAGAACTGTAGGCAACTGAGGAAAGCTGGGGACAGGAAAGGCGTTCTCCTCAGGGAACAGCACACCAACTGGTTGTCCAGTACCCAATGGTCAGCCCTGAAAACAGGCATACAAGCAACATTATATGCACTGAGCAGGTTTTATTTAGGAATATATGTGCATATACACATATGTATGTAAAAACAGTTTTAATTAAAAAAAAGATGCCATGAATTTGAAGGAGAAAGGGGAGAGGTATATGGGAGGATTTAGAGGGAGGAAAGGGAAGAGAGAAATATTGTAATCTTAAAAATAAAACACCCCCAAATTAAAAAAAATCAGATTTAATGAAGTAATGTATCAAAGTGTTATAATTTTAATATTTCATATCTCTGTATAAAATACTTTAGTACACAATATTCTAAGAAAATAAATTTAGAAATACTGTTTAGACAGGTGTGATGGTGCAGTCTTCCAACTTCAGCTCTAAGAAGGCTGGGGCAGGTAGACTGTCATGAGCCTGAGGCCGGCGTGGGCTACATCGTGAGCTACATCCAGGCCAGCCTGCAGTATGGGATCCTTTCGTGGAGGCCAGGAGCACCGATATGGCTCTAAAACGGAAGGACTGGAGTTCAGATCCTAGCACCCACGTATCAAACCAAACATTCCTGAAACTGACAGTAGCCCCAGCGCTAGCTGCGCAGAGACAGGAGGATTGCTGGGCTTGCTGGCTTCCAGCCTGGCTAAGGTGTGAGCCTCTGCCTTGGAGGAGGGGCAGGCAGAGAGGTTGTCAGAGGACACCTCCGTGCTCCCAGACACACATGTACATCACATACACATAAGAGCATATGTGCACACACACAGAAATAAAAAAATTAAACGTCAAACCCCCAAACACGGAGCTGGAGAGATGGCTCAGCATTCCCTTAACACTTGTTCCTGCAGAGGACCCAGCCTTAGTTGTTCAGCATCCATATGGTGGTTCATAACCATGTTCTAGTCTCAGAGAATCTGATGCCATCCTCTGACCTGCCCAGGCTCCAGGCATGCATATGGTACGTACACACATACTCAGACAAACACTCATACACACAAAATCAACACATCTAAAAAAAATAAAAACCCAAACAACAATAACAATAACATAAAACTAAGTTTAAAATCAGAATTAATTTTAAAATATTTTCAAACTTATAAAATTGTAGGAGAGTTAACATTTAGTTATTATTTATGCAGATTCATTAGTTTTCAAAAACATGTCACAGGCGTTCCTTCCCTCCTTCACTCTCTCCATCTCCACAGGTGTGTACACACATAGAAAGAGTTAGTTGAAAGTAGACTAGAATGCCATCCCCTTTGGAATGCTATCCCCCTTAGAATGTGTTTCCTAACCACAGGGCATTCTCTTCTACGGTCACAGCACAGCTGCCAAACTCAGGCTGTGCATGTCACTTTGGTTGCTGCCCTTACATCACTCTTTCCAGAACATAACTAAGTCCAGGACTGCATACTGAGACTTTCTAAGCTTTAGGGGCTGAGGCAATGGCTCAGAGGTTGAGAGCACTCGGTGCTCTTGTAGAAGGCTCAGGTTCAATTCCCAGCACCTAACATGGTGACTTACAACCACAGTTCTAGGGGACCTGACACCCTCTTCTGGACACCAGGCATGCAGATATATATATATATCAGTAGGCAAATATAAAAGAAATACATCTACAAAATTTTCAATTACTAAGATTTAATAATTATTTTTTTACTACTACCTGCTTTGTCATATTATAATTACTAGCAGAAGTTAATGGAATTCACTACGTCATAGTAACACATTCCACTTCTATTTCTTTCTATAAGACTTTGTTTTGTTTGTGTGTTTGTTTGAGACAGGGTCTCATTCTTTAACTCAGGCTTCCCTCAAACTCGTGGATCCCCTGTTGCAGCCTCTGGAGCACTGGATTAGAGGTAGGAGACATTATGCCTGGCTTTTTTTTTTTTCTTCGAGAGAGGGTCTTCTGTAGTCCAGGTCAGCCTGCATCTTACCATGGACCTGAGGATGGCCTTGACTGATTCTCCTGACTTAACCTCCAAGTGCTGGGTTTCTAGGGGTGTGCTGCCATATCTGGTTTTATGTGTTGTTGGTGATCGAACCCCAGGTTTTGTCCATGCTACTCTACCCACTGAGGCACTGTCATTCCTTTTTATGGGAGTATTTTTATTAGGATATATTAATTGTACAACAGTGACATTTACGCTCATGCATATTTAATCGTTCTTACCTCAACTTTTACCTGCTCTGGACCTCTTCCTCCCAGCCCTATTTTCTCCTCTCATTATTTTATATCTTTTAAATGGTAGTTTTTCTTCAATGTGAAATTTCAGGAGGAGAATTGCTTCATCAGTATGTTTTCTGATACTTTCAGCAAACTACCTTAGTACAAATGTAAGAACATTATTAAAACATGCCTAGCTAAGTTCCTATATCTACCAGTGAAGAGCTATATTAAACGCTCACTTTTTTGCTGTGACTCATGTAAAGCAGCTTACAACTAGATAAGAAAGAAACCATTGCTATGTCAATACACGCCTTCCTGCTGTGTTGATGTTGCTCCTTGGAGGGTGAATTGTAGTAAAATTAAAATCAGGCAAATTTTTTACTTGCTAGGAGTTTTAGTAAGATGTCTGATAGAGGAGATTGAAATCACTGACTAAAGTAAACTTTCCACAACATTTGAGACATATTTAACAGTGATAATTTCCCCATACTCATTAGAAAATGTCCAATTAACTGCATAAACTTATGCTGAGGGCTTAGAAAAAGTGTCCACAGCTGAACTGAGAGACTTAATGATTAACATCTATTTCTGGCTACTCTGTCAATATGCCTGTAATTCTGGGTAAGCTATTTAACTTTGAGTTGTCTTTATTTCTCTATTCTTAAAGGCAGAATGAATATTGTTTAACATACAAACGGGGTGCGAGGACCTCAAAGAGGTAAGCTACTGAACTTCTAACGTGAAACGTGGTGAGAGAGCACAGGGCAAACCCTATAGAGAATCATCAAAACTATGACATTCACTCAGAAAACCAGGGCAAGTACATAGCTGCTACGTGTTCATTAAGTGAGAAAGCACAAAAATCAAGCTAGAAAAAAAAGAATTCAGAAGCCACCAACAATCCTGTTGCCTGTGGTGGTATTGTGTTCCCCAAAATATTGTGTACCTTAATAAACTTATCTGGGGTCAGAGACGGAATAGCCACAATATGAAACAGAGGTTAGGCAGTGGTAGCACACGCCTTTAATCCTAGCATTCCAGAGGCAGAAATTCGTGTGTTCAAGGATACACCCAAGCCTGGTGACCCACGCCTTTAATCTCAGAAAGCCAGCCTTTAATCCCAGGGAGTGGTGGTAGAAAGCAGAAAGGTATATAAGGCGTGAGGACCAGAAACTAGAGGCATTTGCCCTGGAGAGGCCTTTGGCCTGGAGAAGCAGAAGCATTTGGGCTGGAGAAGCATTTAGGCTTTCAAGAAGCAGCAGTTCAGCTGAGGCCCATTCGGATATGAGGACACAGAGGCCTCCAGTCTGAGGAAACAAGACCAGCTGAGGATCTGGTGAGGTGAGATAGTTGTGGCTTATTCTGTCTCTCTGACCTTCCAGTGTTCACCCCAATAACTGGCCTCAGGTTTGATTTTATTAGTAAGAACTTTTAAGACTCATGCTACAGTTGCCCATTAACAACTTGGCACCTGTCCTTTCGGGCATTTCTCATAAACATATCCTCAATATTTGTTGACCAAACACACAACTTTAATAATTGGAAAAATAAACTGTATTTCAACACTAATTAATTTAATAAAAGTTTCCATAATGAGAGTTCCTGACTTGATAATCATTTAACTCTCCCATTTGTAAAAATATAAATTGTGAAAAAATATATAGTTATTTGATGGCCTCAGACCAACCCAAAGTAGACAGAGAAGAAGCTAAATCCTTCAAAGAAGGGCTGTGTACAGGGCATGCTTTTGCCTTGGGAACTTGCCTTGCTTCTGTGTAGTGTAGCTAGAACCCACGCAGAGGGACTCACTTTCAGTGCTTTGAGGTCTCTATGGATAGAATTTGGGGTGTGAGAAGAGCTGGAAACTAAGAAGGGAAATTCTTCATAGAAAGAAGTCAACCACAGAAGGGAGTAATTTACAAATATTCTTAATTATTTTGGTTGAATTATGAACCATGTTTGCATAAGGAAGATTCCAGTGAACTGTGAGGAAAGCTCAGGAACCTGAGTTTCTGTTAACACAGGAGAGACCATCTAGAGTTTGAATCTCCACAAACCTGCAAGGCTTGAATAAACTAGGTGTTTTCCACTGAAACTCAGAGTCCTTAGGAGTAATGACAATATGTAAGATCTAAAAGTGTACTCTCAATTTAAGGGCAAAACTCAGCACTCAGGACAGATAACCCAGCTTGAACAAATCCAAAGTCCTTAGCCACCATATGTACTTATAGATTTTTGTCTCATATTGCTTTGTTTGGGCTTAAAAACCTTAATGGTCTTTTGCTTATATAGTATGTGTTTTTAATGTTGTTTATTTTTTTGTGCTTCTCTCTCGATCTCTTTGCTTTTTTTATTTGCCTGTTTGTTTTCTAAAGAGAAAGAAGGCATGGGTTTGGATGGGTGTGGAGGTGGGAAGGATCAGGGAGGAGGTGGGGGAAGGGGAAAGCCATGATCAGAATATATTGCATGAATTTTCAATTAAAAATAACTAAATATCCAACATAACACAATCTAATACTATGCAAGACAGGATACTAGAATTCAGAGACCCAAACCCAAATCATCATTCACAATCCAACACAATAAAAAATGTTAATAGCACACCAGAGAGAAGCCAGAAAAAAGCCAAAGCACCCTTAGAAATGATCAACAGGACCACCAAGGCTAACTCCCAAGTCAGATATGGTGCATGGTGGCAATTTATACTAGACATCGATCACTCAGGAAGCCAAAGCAGGAGGCATCTGGGTATGGCGGCACACACGCCTTTAACCCCAGCACCTGGGAGGCAGAGGAAGGCAAACCACTGTGAGTTTGAGGCCAGTCAGGTCTATAATAGAGAGTTCCAGGCAAGCAGGACTACATAGATAAAAAAGGAGAAAAACAAATTATTGACTGGAAATATAGCAAAGATATTTAATGGTAGACATAACAATCAATAACTACAAGACATTTAAATGGACTAGTACCTGTAATTAACATTATTATTAAAAAAGACTATACAGTAAACATGGGGAAGACACAGTGGTCCAGGTACAATGAATGTCCATATACTATGCACAAACATGTGACATGGTGTAATTAATTTTTAAAGTCACTTGTCAGATATTTGAAAAGTAAAGCAAGATCATTCTATGATTGCATTCCCACTATGAGCTATTTACTTCCCCAAACCAAACACTTAGAAAAGAGCATGCATGGAAACACTCAGAGCAGCTTTATCCACAACAACCCCAGACTGATAGTTCTAATGCCCATCAACAGGAAAATGGGTGAATTCACCAAATGAATACTACTTGATAGTTACAGACCAATCAGCATCATGGTTAGTGTTATCAACTTGACAGACCCTAGATCAGTGGTTCTCAACCTTCCTAATGCTATGACACTTCAATACAGTTCCTTGTGTTGTGGAGACCCCAACCCAACATAAAATTATTTTCATTGCCCACTTCATAACTTTAATTTCACTACTGTTATGAATCATAATGTAAATATTTTTGGGAAAAGAGGTTTGCCAGGGGAGTCATGACCACACAGGTTGAGAACTACTGCTCTAGAATTAACTAGGAGATTGGCCTCTCAGCATGCCTGTGGGGGATTATCTTTATTAGATTAACTGATGTGAGAAGGTCCATCTCAACCATGGGTGAGATCATTCCCTAGGCAGGGTCCTACACCTCATAAAATGGAAAAAGCACACAGCACCAGCATGTAATCCATTCCCTCTATTTCTTGACTGTGGATGCAGTATGATCAGCTGTTTCAAGCTCCTGATGCTTTGTTCTTCCCATCTTGATGAACTGTATGTGGAACTATGACCAAGATAAAAGTATTTCTCCCTTAAGTTGATTTTTTCAGAGTGTTTTATTACAGCAAGAGGGAAGAAACTAAGACAGCGATCTACTTAGTAGTTTGCATGAATCTTAAAAACATCCTATTAGGTGAAAGAAGCCACACTCAGAATATAGGCTGTATATGTTATTTATATGGGATCAAAAGTGGAAAAGGAAAGAAAAAAACCTATGGTGATAGAATTTAGAACAAAGACTGCAGAGTAGGATGGGCATTGGGCTAGGGGAGGACTCACCAGAAGGAAATAAAAAATCTGGGTGACTGGCAGCTCACAGCTCACTGCTTTCTACTTTTAGCTTGCTGCTAGGTGTCTATGAGGAAGAGAATATGGTGAGTAATTAGCCCTGGAGACTATGAAAAGAATGAGATAATCTGTGCTGTGAATCAAACCTAGGACTGATTCCTCCCAAGACACATTACCAAGAGAGAAACCATCATGTATTATAAAATATACCAATCCCAACAAACAACCAATTCTCAACACAGAAATATACGAAAAATGAAAAAAAAAGAAAAAAAAGAAAACCCACAAACAGTTAAAGGAATTAAAAAAAGGCAAGACAGGGTCTGAAGGAGGGCGGGACCATGGAGGGAATGAGAGGCTCTGGGGGTCTGAAGGAAAAACCAGTTGGCAGTCTCAGCAACAGATCAGATCAAGCATAAGAAAAAAAAATCACAGAGCTTGAAGTAAGGTCTTTTATTAGTGTGAAACAGAGAGAACAAAAGAGAAGTTAAAAAAAAAAAAGCACAAGGAGAAAATGCAGGAGCTTTAGGAATACTCTTAAAAAGTCAAATATTCAGATCATTGTAGTATCTGGGGGAGAAGAGCTACAGGTTGAGGGCATAGAAAACCTCTTTAGTAAAGTAATAGAGAACTTTCCAATCTTGAGAAATATAGACATTGAGTTACAAGAAGCAGTTAGAACCTCAAACACACATGACCATAGAAGTACATTATCATAACATATTACAGTTAGGTTATAAAAAGACCAGGACAAAGGAAGAATATTATAATCTGCAAGAGAGAAATGCCAACTAACATTTAAAGGCAAATGCATTAGACAAATAGCAGATTTCTCAGAAGGAACTCTAAATATTAGAAGGGCATAGAATGATATGCTTTGGGTCCAGAATGAACACAACTACCACCCAAGATTGTTGTACCCAATGAGGCTGTCCGTCACAGTTGAAGGAGAAGCAAAGACCTTCCATGATAAGGATAAATCAAGGGAATGCATGACCACTAGACCAGAACTACGAAAGATGCTCAAGGGAATCCTATACCCAGGAAAGAAAGAATTCAGTAAATGCCACCATTAAAAATGTGAATAAATCCCACTGGAAAAATAGATATGCTAAGGAAGAATAACAAAAAAGTTCAACCAACACAGCAAACCATCACATTTACAAGATAAATAGGAAGAAAGAAGCAAAACATATTCAAAGGTGCTTAAGGGTTATAAGAATGAACTATATACTTATATGCTAAGTGTAGGAATGGCATCTAATTTTATAAAAACAAAACACTGCCAGATGTAACAAGGAGATCTGGGCCTTATTGTAACAGTGGGAGACTTTTAATACCAAGAGTAACATGGCACAACTGGAGAAAACACCACAAAATTCACGGGAAAGTACAAGAGACCTCAAGTAGCCAAGGAAACCTGAGCAAAACCATACGGAGCCAAAATAAGAAACAAGGGAAGCACGCCAGGATATCAGCACAGGTGGATTTCCTAGGGAAGACTTCAAAGTAGAGAAAATGAGAATTGCCACCTGGAGTTACACAAAAGGTTCTGCCCAGCAAAGCAGACGGCCTCAGAGGTCTGTGGTGGTTTGGATGAGGCTCACAGATTTGAATATTTGGTTCCCAGCTGTGATCTGTTCGGGGAAGATTAAGAGGTGTGACCTCGCTGGAGGAGGTATGGGTTTGAGGTTTCAAAAACTCATGCCATTCCCAGTCCCTCTCTGCCTCCTGCTTGTACTTCAGGATGTGAGCTCTCAGCTAACCCTGCTGCTATGCCTTTACCCCACCATCATGGACTCTAACCCTCTGGAGCTATATCTAACCATCTATTATATTATTTTGTAAGAACAGAAAAATATTCTTGACGTTTATTATAATAGTAATTACTGTGAGTTTCTCTGGTTGGAATCTATCCTTCCATAAGTATATGCTGAGGGTTGGGGATGTAGCTGAAGTGGTAGAGTGCTTGCCACGCCTGTACTCAGCCTGTACCCTGGGTTTGATCCCCAGCACTCCACAAACCAGGTATAGTGGCACATACTTGTAATTCCAGGACTTAGAAGGTGGAGGCAGGAGGATTAGAACTTCAAGATCATCCTCAGCTACATGAGTTAGAGGCTAGCCTGGGCTACATAAGAGCCCATCTCTTAAAATAAAAAGGGAAAGCATATGATGAAAGACTTCATTGTTAATGCAACAGTGTTGGGCGCTGGGACCCAATGAGAAGCGGTTAGTCATCAGGGCTCTTCACCAATGGATTAACGCCATTGATGCTATCAATTCAAACACTTGCTTCCTCTTGGCCTCTTTTTACCCTATGGTAAAGGGGAAAAGAGGCCCTTATCACATGCTGGCCCTTTAGTCTTGAACTTCCTGGCCTCCAGACCCAGGAGATAAGTTTTTCTTCATTATAAACTACTTAGCACACTATGGCATAGGTATACACACTTTTCAAAGCCCAACGAGTTGAAAATTGAAAACCTGACATTTTTGTCACACGTAAAATCTATACCTAAAATAGAAAAAAACTAAATGAAAAATTAAAATTTATATTTTTATTACAATTTACTTTGCATTATATAATAAATAATATAACATGATAAATGAAATTATATAAATTACAATTTATTTATATTAAAATAATTATATTTATATACTTTTATAATCATATTGTAAAATATAATATACTTATTTTATATTGAATTATAATTTATTTATTACAATTTATTATTAAATACAGTAAGGTATCATACTTCAGATGCATATAAAATAATAGTCAGTTTATATCAGTGAATAAATTTACCTTGTTGATTTAGGACAGTCTGTTTTTCATAATTTTTCATTTTCCTAATTTTTAAAATTAGTTTTTTGAGAATTTCATACAATGTGCTTTCATCACATTTATCTCCATCCCCGACTCCTCCCATATCCATGCTCTCTTTCCAATTCCCCTGATTTTGTATTGCCCCCGCTTTTTAAAACCACCGAGTCCAATCTGTGCTGCCAATATACTCTTGGATATTGTAGTCTTCCAGTGGATAGCAGCCAATTGATCAGGGACTGCACTATTAAAGAAAAATGACCCTTCCTCTCCCATCAGCTATCAATTGTCAATAGCTCCTCAGTTAGGGGTGAGACCATGCCTACCTCCCCTCTCTCTGCTGGAGTGTTGTCTGGTCTTGTGCATTCTGTCATAATCCCTGTGAGTAGGACACATTTCTTTCCTAACATGATGAAGGTCAATGCTTATTCGGACTTCAGTCCTCCTGAAAGTACTATGAAACAAACTAACTGTCTAGATGAGATTGTCTTCTGATTTTTTGACTCTCATTGATTAAAGTCTCACAAAAGACTCATCAACTAATCTGTAGAGGCAAATCTGAAATCACAAGCAGGTGATACTGTAATCAAGCACACTTGGTAACTCTTAAGTAAAGAACTTGCCAGGTTCATATGATGTGATGTTCAACCTCTGCAGGTAGCAGACACTGGTAGCATTCACACACCTGCAGGGGTAAGGGCAATGCATGAGCACTACAAGACTGGCAAAGCTTCCATCGTGGTGAAAATTATAGTCCCCAAAGGACAGTCTGGTAAAAACTCATCCACCCCTTTTTACTATGTAGATTACTAATATGAGTCATTTCATCCCAAAGCAGCAGAACTAATAGGCATATATAATAATTTAAACTCTATGACATTTTACCAAGATATCTTACAATGAAGTAATAGAACCTAGCAAGTACCTACTGTTTTCTCAGAGTAAAAGGGGACAATATCGTATTCTTTCTTTGAGTAAAAACTACTTGAAGTTCAAAAATAGTCATAGTCATACTGAGACTCTCAACTGGTCAATGTGAAGAAGATAAGAGACTGTGGTGCTCAGCCCTAAATGGGATATACATATCACCCTCCCTGCAAAGCTTAGGGACCTTCATGGAAGAGGGGATGAAAAGATTGTAAGACATTGCACCATAGGTAATGGGATCTAAAAAGCCAGTTCATGTACCCAGGATAAGTTCTGGTCCCATTGTCAGGGGACCCACAAACACATCAAGCCATGCAACTTTCACTCACACCCAGAGGGCCCATTTCAGTCCCATACTTAGCCTTGATGCAGAGGGGAGGTACTAGGTCCATCCCCAACATGGTATGCCAGCCTTTGTTGACCACCCAAGGGAGGCCTTACCATCTATGAGGAGGGGGTGGGGTGGTATGGGAGTAGATGGGGGGGAGTGGGAGAAGAGGAGGAAGGGGGAACAGGGGTTGGTATGTAAAAGTAAAGAAATTTTTTAAAAATAAAACATTATATAAAAAAGAAGAGATTGTAAGAGCCAGAGGTGCAGAATGACTTCAAGGAAACAGTTTTCCAGATATAACAGGCAGTTGCACATGTGAGCCCACAGTGACTCCGAGAGCACGCTGCAGCCACACACAGTCCCAGCACAGAGGGGAAGCAGGCATGAAATCCTACCACGAAATGAGGAGCTATTGCCTTTGATAGCTGTTGGGACAGGGGGAGTTAGGTTTTCCTTAACGTTGTGATCCCTGGTAGGCTGACCCAGGTCTTCGCCCTAGACTAGCCAGGCAATACAAACTGAACTTGATGGTGTAAAAAAGGGAATCTCAAGATTGGAAAAGGATGGAAGGGTGGTTATGGGAAGAATTGGGGGGAGGAGGGTAAATACACTCTAAATATACTATATGATATTCTCAAAGAATTAATAAAATATTGTTAAAATTGTATGATACTGAACTATCTTCACAAAGAAGTTTTTTTCTTAAAAAATATTTATTTATTTATTATGTAACAGTGTTCTGCCTGCATGCATGCTTGCAGGCCAGAAGAGGGCACCAGATCTCATTGTAGGTGGTTGTGAGCCACCATGTGGTTACTGGGAATTGTATTCAGGACCTCCAGAAGAGCAGTCAGTGTTCTTAAACTCTGAGCCATCTCTCAAACCCAAACAAAGAAGTTTTAGGTAACAGTGTGGAATACTGTGCTGTGGGAAGACTAAATGAATTATTGTTATTGGCTGAAAAGAAAGCAGCAAGAAACAGTTTTTACTATTTTTGACCTACTTCAAGTTAAAATGTCTACATTAGTTGAGATTATTAACTTTTACTAATTTATTTATTCAACAAATGGTACTGGAAAAATTGGATATCTACATGTAGAAGAGTTATGCTAAATCCATATCTCTCACCTTGCATGAAAATCAAATCTAAACAGATTAAAGATCTCAGTGTCAGATCTGAAATCCTCAACCTTCTAGAGGAAAAAACAGGGGTAGATTGACACAAGAGCAGACATGGATCTTTTGAATAGGATTCCATTTGTTCCAGAAATAAGGGCATGAATTGACAAGTGGGACCTCATAGAATTAAGAAGCTTTATACAGCAAAGGAACCTGTCAACTGAGTGAAGAAGTAGCCTACAGAAGGGGAGAAAATCTTTGCCAACTACATATCTGATAGAGGATTAGTATCCAGAATATATAAAGAACTAAAACAAAAACTAAACATCAAGAAAATAAACAATTTAATTAAGAAAAGCGGACTATAGAAGTAAAGATAGATTTCTCAAAAGGAGAAAAGTATTTAACATTCTTAGCTATCAAGGATGTGCAAATTAAAATGTTGAGATTTCATCTTAACAAGCCAGAATGGCTATTATAAAAAAAAAGTCAATAAATAATGGCAAGGATGTAGAGTAAGAGGAATCCATGTACACCATTCATGGGCATGTAAATTCCATGTAAACTGGTTCAGTCCCTATGGGAATCAGTGTGGAGGTACCTCAATAAAGAACTGCCATAGTATCTGGCTATACTAGTCCCGAGCATGCGGCCAAAAGACTCTATACCTCACCACAGAGACACCCCCACAGCCATGTTCTTTGAATGTCTATTCACAACAGCAAGGACATAGTTTGTCAACTGACGAACGGATAACGAAAATGTGGCACCTTAGGTTTTATTCAGTTGTAAGGAAAAGTGGAACTTTGAAATTTGCAGGGTAATAGATGGAACTGGAAAAGAATTAAACTGAGAGTGAGACAACCCAGGCCCAGGTGGACACATGCTGCACACTGATTCCACATGTGGATCCTTGCTGTGAGTTCTTAGTGTGTTGAATCTGGACACTCTTAGAGACCAGGAGGATGGAAGGGTCACTGGGGCTTGGGGCAGAGAAATCATCTAGCTGGAAATACCTTGTTTACTTTGTACATACACTTTAATGTCCTCAACAAGTGACAGAGTTTTAAAACAGGTTCTAGGCCTTCTAGCCTGGGCCTTGTGCATACGAAGTTCCTACAAAGCTCGGTTCTCCTACTGACCCACACCTTCGGGCCCAGAAGTGCTCTTTTCATTAGAATCATGGTAATAGGAATCTCACATTAAACACACACATTTTCCTGTTGATGTCATTATCTTCATTTATTTTGGCAAGTCCTATTTTCCAAAACTGATGAGATGGCAAGACTAATAAACCTTTAAAATGTATTTTTAAAAATTAAATAGGTTTATATTTGTCCACACTGAAAACTTTCAAGGTCCTTCCTAAACTCCTCTGAATTCACCATTTGTTACGTTGTCTAGAGTCGCCTTGTTGCACCATGGCACAGCACACGTCTTGCTTGCTCCTGTCAGCTATAACACATGTTAATTTTTAATGCTCACCTGTTTATAAAGTCATGTGAGTAGGCTCAGCATAAAAACTCCATTTTTGTCTTTATCAAATCTTTCTTTAAAACCTGTGTAACTTTTATGAACACAATTTTTATGTTTAGAAACAGTCTTTATAAAAATCATTCATTATTTTTCTGATTGAATCGGGGAGCCATTTTTCTGTTCGTATTTTAGTAGCTTTCTGTTTCCAGAAGACACTGCTGGTGACTTTCCCATGGACATGACCTTAACCCCTTCAGATTCTCAATCCTATCACATCTCTAATGACTTCTTTTTGTGTCTGGCTCCTCTTGAAGACATTGGCACATGCAGCAGTGGAAGGTACCCCAGACTCACACAAATAACCTCTGGGTAAGACATCTACTTTCAACACTTCTTAGCTTTATGATTCTCTAAAAATCACATTGCTGAGCCTCTGTCCCTCACATATAAAGTGGAGACAATAATACTCATTTTATTCATTATTGTGGAATCCATAAAATTATATATGAGATTTTATATATTCTAAAGCAGCATCCAAATGGAAATAAAAATTCTAGTGACACATATATGAGATATTTGTGTTCTTTATTCTTGAGTCTAGATATATTACTGTTAAACGGTTTCTTTCATAAATATTGTCAATTGCACTGACCATATACATCCAGTCAGGTTTATTGGAATGTTTACACACACACACACACACACACACACACACACACACACACACACACACGGAAACTACCTTGTACAAATTTACAGGACAGTTTTACAGTTAAAATAACCCAATAACAGAAGATTTTAGTATACATCTATTTTCTGCACTGCCTTACTGTGAGTCCTTAGTCTTTGTGCAAACTTAACATTTTCTCTAGTTCAACTGTAGTGGACATTTGTGACTTTTTTCTTCTGCACAGCACCTGATTCACTTCCAATGCTAAAGGAATACCAACAGCCTATAAATGGTATTGGCAAACAGGTAAGAAATTTTACCTTTGAAAGCTGGTCAGTAATTTACAAGGGAAGGAGCAAGAAATTCAGGTGGGCTTGTGTGCTTCTGTTATGTATCTTGGATAAAATGTCACATTCCATTGTTCTACAGCCATCTTCAAGCACGTAAGTGAAGGACAGCATCAGCAGGAGAACCAGACAGCCTCAACGTAGAGACCAAGGATGGAGACGGCCCAGACCATGTCCTCAGCTAGAGGACGACCAGTCACACCCTAAGCTACTCTCGGCATCACCTCTCTGTCAATCATTTGTCAAGACACTTCTAATACGTGGTATCATTTATTTGTTTAGGAATTTATTTAATGGATTTTATCCTGGCTCATGCTTATTGCTCATTTTTTCTGTCTAAAATGTCCACCCTTTAAGCCTTTGCCACGACTTCTGCTGTATCCTTTCCTAGTGAGTACCTGCACATAGTAGGCGTGTACCAAGCACTTGTTGACTGGCTGGTAAAATATGAAATAGCTGGGGCTCAATGAACACTGAACCCCATTAAAACTAGTAACAGAAATTTCCTGAGGTAAGTGCTTAACCTCAAATGTTTTATTTTATATAGAAAGTAATAGATTATCACAAAAACAAAAATCCAAAGGTCTTTATATGCTTTAAAAATGTAGGTGCCAGGTTCCAAATATTAAAAATGAAGAGATAAGGCAAGTTCTGGCTCTAATCTGCTGAGAGATCTCTAAGAATACATTTGGTTAAAATCAAATTCAATGTTACTTTCTGGGTTTTGTACTAATAGGATTCTCATTAAAAAGAACTACTTCTATCTCACAGAAATAATTTTAAGGATTCATGTACTATTCAGTTTTATTTATTGTTACTTTTTATTTAAAAGTAGTGAAAGGAAGAAATAGGGCACTATTTTATTATTTTGATTTTTAATATCTTAAAACATTTAAATACATTTAAGAGAAACAAACACAAACAAAACACTACATATCTTTCTTTTGTTCCTCGAAACAAATGGCAAACCAATATTACAACAAAATGTGGCAGAGTTTTTTAATTTGGAAAGAATGTAGCTTCACCCCTACACTCTCACTCACATGCTAAGAACCTAATTCTGAGACCGCCTGTGCATTAACAACAAGGAGGTCTACACTTGCTGGATCAAGCTTCTTCAGGGCCATCCATGTCTTTCTAAGTTTTTCATGCTGTCATCTCTATTCACCAGGTCAGGTACCTTACACACATCACGTCTCAGTGTGAACTGAAGCTATGGTAGAAGAGCTTCTGTAACGAATGTGGTTGCCATGTGTCTGAGAGAACACTGAGAGCTGTGAACTCTCTTGACTCTTTGCAGACATTAACTAGATGAACAGAACATCAGTACCACTGAGGGGGCAGCCTCTTTCAGAGCACAGCCAGCAGTGACAAACTCCCAGCCATTTTATATCCTTCTTCAAGTTTTTTAGGTGTTTACTCTGTGAGAGGCAGTACAAGAATGAGGAACCTGGGATACAGTTTACTTGACAAGATCAACATAACAGCCTACTTGGCTGACACTAGCAAGGCAGATGATGAGGAAGTTCCATTAGCACTCTTGACTTAATGGAAGATAAGTCATAATTGAGTTTTCCTTGGCATACATGTCCTACAGTTCGCCAGCACACAGAAAATATCTTAAAATAGTTAAGATGATTATGTTTCAATATAGAGATGTCTAAAAAAACGTGTACCTGTTGTAAGTGAGTGTTGCAACACTGGGGGAAAGGTATCCTGACTGCTTGGGGGAGTCAGGCAATACCTTGAGCTGCTAGGAGAGCTCTGGTGGCTGGTGCTGCAATGGGACAGCTCTGTTCTGGAAGGAAAGGTATCCTAACTGTTCAGGAGTCAGGCTATACCTGGAGTTGGGGTGCAGTGGGGGATGATCTCCCCACAGGATATAGCAATCCTGCTCCTCTCCTGGAGAGCTGCTACAGCTGAGTTTTGCTCAGCCCCCACTTAAGGGGGCTTCCCAGTAGAACTTGGCTTCTTTTCCAGCCTAAGATATTGCTTCTTTTGCTTCACTCTGCTAAAGGGGAACTCCCTGCAGAAATGTAGCGATCTCCTCCTTCTTTCTGCTCCCCCTTGCTCAGTCCCCTAAGGGACATCTCACAAGGTTCTTCATTCAGCCCTGCCTTGCTCAGCGCCCCACCCCCCCACCCCTGCAAAGGGAACATCCCTGTAAGGTTTTTTCTGCTCAGGCCACTAAGGGACGTCTCAGCAGGGTTCTTCTTCTCTGCCTTGGCGAGTGAAGATCTTCACACCCAAGACTCTTTTGAGAAAGAGATTTATTTGGGAAGGAGGAATCTAGGAAAGTTGCTGACTCTACCAGGGTGGGAAAGGGCAGCCCACAACTGACCAGGCAGGGTGGTTTACATAGGATCTCTTAGGGGTGGAATTTCTCCAGGGAGATTTTCTGTCAAGGGACTGGTTAGTTTTTCCTGCTCAGGGAGTGGTTAGTTTTGTTGGTTAGGGGCAGAGATGGCCCTGATTTCAGAGCCAAACTGTGTTTCTTTCACTGGCCTTTCTTAGCTTTTTGGCTCTAATTCTTAGGCCAGGGCACATTTCTTTCACTGGCTCTGATTCTAGGGACAAAGTGTGTTTCATTGCCACTGGCTGGTTTCAGAGTCAGGGCATGTTTCTTTGGCTCTGGGTTCAGGGATAAAGTGTTTTTTCTCTGGCTTGGGTCCCAGATCTAGGCTATGTTTCTTTCACTGGTTCTGGGCTCCAGGGTCAGGGCGGGTTTCTTTAGCTAGCCCCTTTTCCCTACACCTGTGATTTAAATACAATGTTGTTTGAAGAGCAGAAATCATGGGACAACCTTAAAAGCTCTGTCCGTTTTGGTCCAAATTCCTACTAAAAACACCAGTAACCAAATTTGCTTTCATGTGCACTGTTTTAAAGTAATGCTTCCTATTTTATGTATTTTAATCATGTAAGCAGCTATTACCTACACTGGACAGGACTTTTGTGTCTCAGGATTTTAAGTTGAGCTTTTATTATTTTTAATGCAGCAGCAACTGTACTCAGCTTTTCTAGGATCATAGTTAAAGCTCAAGAGGGGCTCAATTAAGGTCTCACTGGAGGTCACAGTCTTATGTGTTCACTGTCTACCAAATATTTCATAACAACGGCATTGATGAGTCGAGTTTGAGATACATAAATTACATATTTTTAAGATTCTTCCATCATATAATGAATTATGGTAAACATCAGGATATTCTGCCCCTGAATCCTATAATTCAGTCATAATCCAATATGATACTTTACGCCTTTACTGATCATTGCTATAAAATACTAACAATGTAAAGAATGCTAATAACTATTTTATAGTACTTTGGTGAAACTTGTGGCCCATAGTGTTAGTTTCTATTTCTGGAATAAGACATAATCCGTGTGATTTTACTTTCCTTTTTCCTTCTAGAAACATTGACTCTGAAGAGCTGAGGTTAAGTGGTTAACAAAAGAGATGAGCTCACTGACTTCAAGGAATTCATGGTCTTCCAGAGGATTGAGACACCAAACAGAGAATTTAACAGATACCAGCTTATTTCTAAGTTAATGTCATGTGATGCCTTCCAGACAAGCTTGCCTGCTTGTGCTCTTAAGCAAGGCCAATCTTGCCAGCCTTCATTGCATTTTCTGTCTTGATTGTAAGGAAACTCAAAGATAAATGTTATGATGTTAATGTGGTTGTTTTATTATATGCTAATGGCAAATTACTTTCATCTTGAACTAAAATTAGTTTCTAATTTAATAAAAATGGCTGTTTTAACTATGTCATCTGTCTTTCTTATTTCTTAAAGCCGACCTAAAGGAAAGGCCATAGGGAGAGGACTCAGGTACAGCCATTCTACCGCAAGGACTTCTTAAAGATGTATTTAGAGTTGCATTTTAAAACTTGAACTGTTCTAGATAACTTGAATTGTTCTAGATACTCATTTTTGTATAAAGTAATATAAAATTTTATACAGGTTCTAATCTGGAGTTAACTTTAAAGCCTGTGATGATGTCTAAAAACAAGGATTTCAATTACTGTTAGCTCCACAACAGAAACAAGAGCTGATTAACATTTCATAGAAATACCACAGAACATGCTATGTTAAAAAAATCAAAATTTCATCATCTTTTAAATTCTACAGTACTTTAATAGTGCTTCTAATAGTGCCTAACACTTGGAAGGATTCCACTGTTTGGCTCCTACAAAGTGGTTTTTTGACAGCAAATGTGTAGGAACCAGGATCTATACTGAAACTTGAATCTGAGCCATTTAGACATGATGATGTTGCCTGAATGTGAAGTGGTTTCCATTGGCAATACCATAATATCTTCTCACTGAAGCAAGAAGCTGAGTTTGGGGGATGTTTAGCTACCAAAGAAGCAGACATTATCTAAGTCTTGATCAGATGGAAAAAAAAATTGAAAAAGACTTGCTGGCATTCATTCATTAGAAAATGAAAAAACTAAGATGCCAAATAAAGTTAACAGCTCCAAGGAGAAGCTGGAACTTGTGTTCTGAAGGCTTCATCATCACTCTCCTGTTCATTGATGCCAATAAATGTGCATTGAGTTCTTGAGTTCTCACCATGTGCAAAACACAACGACAGGGGTTTTAGTTGTAATGGTCCAGAAAGACTCAGGTTCTGAGCATATGAGTTTAGTCCTTTTCTCCAAATATAAGTGACCCCCTACTTGTTAACCTAATTTCTTGTTTCCTTGATACTAAAAACTTCTTAGTCTTCTTTCCAAACCACCTCAAGTTCCCTCTTACCTGGCTATCATTCCACATAAATAGCAGAGGGTTTGAAGATAGCAGATTTTCAATGCATGAACTGAAGAAGAGAACACAATGTTCTTACTTCTAAAGGTAGATAGGAAAGATATCCTTCTGTCAGATATCTTTATTTTAAACTCTGTACATTACTCAACACAGTGTAGCATATACCAGATATGTAAAATGGTTTATTAATCCACAATATGCAAATAATCTTAACATTAATTTAGCATTCACCATGCTTTCAAAAAGTTTAATTACTTTACTTGTGTACATATGTGTTGTGGTAGTTTGAATGTGATATGGCCCCCATAGGCCCATACATTTGAATAGTCCCTAAATAGTGAAATAGTTTTGGGAAGGATTAGAAGATGTAGTCTTGTTGGAAGAAGTATGTCCCTGGGGGGTAGGCTTTGAGGTTTCAAAAGCCCATTCGCAGCCCAATCTCTCTTTCTCTTTGCCTCTAATTGGCAGATCAGGAGGTAAGTTCTTCGCTACTGCTCCAGTGCCAGGCCTGCTGCCTGCTGCCTGCTGCCATGCTCCCCACCATGATGTTCATGGACTCTCACCCTCTGAAACTCTGAAACTGTAAGTGAGCTCCCAATTAGAGGCTTTCTTTTATAAGTTTTGTGTGTGTGTGTGTGTGTGTGTGTGTGTGTGTGTGTGTGTGTGTGTGTGTGTATGTGTGTGTGCAGGGACACAAATGCCATGGCACATATGTGGAGGTCAGAAGACACCTCTTTGGAGTCTATTCTCTCTTGCCAGAGTGAGATCCGAGTATTAAAATCAGGTCATCAGGCCTATGCATAAACATCTCTAACCACTGAGAAATGTCACAGATACTCAATATTCTTTATATGGAATTTTCACAATATGTGTTATCATTACATTCATTTTAGACACGGTATAATCAAGTTTACAGGAATTAGGTAACTCAGATAGTGACCTATGGAGGCAGGAATATATCCTAGTTAGCTTAACTGCAACCCACTGCAAGGTAGCATATGTTAAAGTCCAGATGAATGGCAGACATCTCATGTTCTCTAACTTTGGATGATGTGATTAGTAAAAACGAGCAGTGGAGACACCTCTACGCAGAAAGTGAACCTGATGTGGGTTTTAGAAAGAAAGTAGGAGCCAGAGGGAGAGGGGTCACAGACACCACAGCAAAACCTACAGAATCAACTATCTGGGGCTCATAGGGGCTCACAGAGACTGAACCAGCCAGGGAGCATTCATGGGACTGACCTAGGCCCTCTACATATATGTTACAGTTGTGTAGTTTAGTCCTCTTGTGGGACTCCAAACAGTGGGAGCAGGGGCTGTCCCTGACTCTTTCACTGGCTTTTCAGACCCTATTCCTCATACTGGATCACTTCCACACGGGGAGGTGGTTAGTCTCACTGCAACTTGATATGCCATGTTTTGTGGATATCCATGGGAGACCTACCCTTTACTGAACAGAAATGGAGGAGGCGTGGACTGGGGGGTGGGAACAGGGTAGGTGGAGGTGGGGGACTGAGAGGAGAGGAGGGAGGGGAAATGGCTGCTGGGACATGAAATAAATGCATAAGTACATAAAATAAAATAAGAAGAAAGTAGGAACAGTTGAGCTCCAGGGAAACAGTAATGTAAGCGAAGAGGGGACGGAGAGCAATGCTCGTAACCAGCTTTGGCAGAGAGAGAGCTCATGCACAGAAGCAGACCCTGTTAGGAACAAGATACAAAGGACACAAAATTTGGGTTTCAATTCTCTAGGCAGAAGAGGGAAAATAAATTATTTTTCATACAGAGAAAGATAAAAAAGCTGTTCTCCAGAGAGATATGTAGGATATAACAGCAAACAAGAGATTGCAGACAAGGAGCTCAGAGAGAAGGTGGAGAAGGTGGGGTCAAGGTAGTGGCCTTGAGGATGAAGAAGAAATTACAAATCAAACAGATGACTGGCATGCTGGAAAAGGGTTAGTCAGACTGTCTTGTGTGACACACTGATACTATCATTAACAGCAACAGTAATATTTTAATAAAATAGAAACAATTCCAATAAACAATGACTTAGTACATGACAGGCCACAACAGACAGCAGAATGATGGGTAGGACAAAGGCTGTTCCTGTTCTCACAGGCTTAAGAGTTTATGAGAAAAGAAAGTAGCTGTAATAACATGGATGAATTTGCTAGGAACACAGAGGTCAATATGCTTGTGATGGAGCTGCAGAGCTATGGGGACATAAATGAGGAGCGCACAGAGTAGAGTTTGGGGCTGCTCTGAGAAATCACAGTTAAATAATGGCCTTGTTAGTAGTTGGGAACCCTGAACCAAGAATGACATGTTGAGAGTGTCAGTCACAACGCCTTCTCAACAACAGCTCTTTCTTAGGAAGTTACATTGCTACCAGACCTATTTCAGGACAATAAGGGGTCAACCCCACTCATGGTTGAATGTACCAGGGACAGGGACTGAGCTGATACAGCCAATCCACTGACCTGTCACATACGGTCTTGAGAAAATGAATGAAAAGAAACTATTTTCTTAAGAATTTGAATGGAAGAAACCAAGAAAATGCCCTGTGTTCCGTGAGCAGAAGAGCTCTTTTTTGTAGAGCAATGGTAATTTTTGATGACTTTCCAATCATAAGACAATGACTATGCTCATGACTACTCAGGCTCACTGCACATTAGAGCAACACTGGAAAGTCTAAATGGCTTCAGTTGCAATTTAATGTAGAATCCAGTTTTAGCATTTTCTGTAAGAGTTCTTTAGGAGATAAATTACATATTCAAAGTGAGAGCTGAGAGTTGAGCTAGCTGTTCGAGTTTCTATTCTTTTTAGGGAAAAAGGCTCAATTAAAACAGGTCATCCCATATTGGAGAAAAGTAAACTAAAAAGGAGAGCCTGTATTGAGTTCAGCTACCAGGGTAAATAAATTACTACACACAGAAACAAATCTGTTCACTACTTTTAAATGTCTTTAATTGTCATAATTATAGCAAGCTTATCTCAACACAGATGTATGGGATACATTCTTAGGAAAATTGCCACAACTGTTGATACTTACACTCAAATGTTTTATTTGTATGTTGTACACCAGACACATACAAATGAAATATATTTAAATACACCTACACACCTAACTAAATGTCTTCAGTAAGATACCAATTACACCAACAGAGTAAGCCAATACACAGAACTGACAAATTAAACTAATAAATGTAATGATGTGACCTCTTTACATTTCTTTGCATGTGTGAACAGCACTGAGATGATGATTCCCATTGTCACAATGCTGCTTCCTTCTGAAGTCCTCCGTGTGTGTGTGTGTGTGTGTGTGTGTGTGTGTGTGTGTGTGTGTGTGCATCTGTGTCCATGTGTGTCCTTGACAGTGGAGGTCAGAAGTCAACCTCGGTGTTGTTCTGCAGAAGAAATCTACTTAATTTTTGGAAAAGGGTCTTTTATTGGTATCTGAAGTTTATTGACGAGGCTAGGCTAGCTGGCCAGTGAACCCCAGGATTTTACCTGTCTTTACCCAGTGCTGGGATTACAAACAAATGCTATCATGAGCACCCCAAGCTGAGATGAAAAGCACACACCACCAGGCTTTGCTTTTGATATGGTCAAACTCAGGTACCCATGCCCATGCGGCAGACACTTAAGTGAGTGAACCATCTTCACAACCTGGTAACTTCCATTTCATGTTTTACCATGTTATTCTGTGCCATTCCTACAATAGTCCTGGAGAAGGTAATGTACAAAGACACATTTATTCCTCCTAGTTCTGGATGCTGGGAAGTCCAAGGTCCAGTTGTCTTTAGGTTCAGGTTTGCTCATTTACGAAAACGATGAATGCTGTATCTTCAAAAGGGATGACGTAAGAGGAAGAGGATGTACTTCTACCCGGGCCTTTCATAAAGCAGCTAATCTTATTTACCAGGGCCTTACTCTCAAGAGTCAATCACCTGACTCTTTTAATGCCTTACTTTTTAATACAGTTCCTGGCAACACCTGACTTTGTAGGGGAATCCTTTAAGCCACTCTCTACTTTTCTGTCAGCCAATTGATTATATTTTCCATAATGGCTTTCTCCAATCCCTTTCCTCCTAGAAACAAAGATTTAAAAACTGCAGTCAGTCACCAGGCAAGACTTCCAGTGGAGGGATTGGGACACCAACCCAGCCACATAACCGTTGACCTACAGTCTGTCCTGCTGTGGGATGTGCTGGGGTAAGGGTGGCACAGAGATTGGGGGAGTGGCCAACCAAACTGGTTCAGCCTGAGACCCATGCCACAAGAGTGAGCCCACCCCTGACGCTGCCTGGAGCGCCAGGAACCAGAGGCTGGATGACCAGAGACCTAGGATAGAACCAAAGATGACTGGAGAAAAAAATGTTAACATAATGATGCCTAATGATATTCTGCTATACTCATAGATAGGTGCCTAGCCCAACTGACATCATAGAGGCTTCATCTAGCAACAGACAGAAACAGAGACCCACAGCCAAACATTAGGCAGAGCTTGAGAAATCTTCCTGCTGAAGAGAGGGAGGAAAAATGGTAGGAGCCAGAGAGGTCAAGAATATGTGACACCTTGCACAGCCTTGGTGCAGTGGAAAGGGGCTTGGACCTGCCTAGGCTCAGTGTGCTGGGCTCTGCTGACTCCCCATGGGAGACCTCGATTTGGGGAATGTGGGGATGCAGGGTGGCTTGGGAAAGAGGGCTGGGGGTGGGAAGAGGGAGGAGGGGGGATCTGTGGATAGTATGTGGAGTGAGTAGAAAATTTCTTAATAAAGAAAAATGAAAAAAAGAGAAAAACTTCATCCTACACACACACACACACACACACACACACACACACACACACACACACAAAGAATATTACAAGAAAATTCACAGAATAAACTAACCTGGAGTCATAGGAGCTCACAGAGACTGAACCTACAATCAGGGAGCTTGCATGAGACTGACCTCTCCAATCTGTTACAGTTGTGTAGCAGGGTCTTCTTGTGGGACTCCAAATAGTGGGAGCAGGGGCTGTCCCTGACTCTGTTGCCAGCTTTAGGGACCCTACTCCTCATACTGAGTTGCTTTGCCCAGCCTTAATACAAGGGGAGGTGCTTAGTCTTACTGCAACTTGATGTGCCATGTTTTGTTGATACTCATGGGAGACCTGCCCTTTCTTTTTTTTTCTTTTTTTTTTTCTTTTTTTTTTGGTTTTTTCAAGACAGGGTTTCTCTGTGTAGCTTTGCACCTTTCCTGGAGCTCACTTGGTAGCCCAGGCTGGCCTCGAACTCACAGAGATCCGCCTGGCTCTGCCTCCGAGTGCTGGGATTAAAGGCGTGTGCCACCAACGCCCGGCGACCTGCCCTTTCTTAAACAGAAACAGAAGAGGAGTGGATTGGGGGTGGCAGAGGGGAAGTAGGGGGAGAGACCGGGAAGAGAGGAGGGAGGGGAAACTGTGGCCAGGATATAAAGTAAAAAATATATATATAAAAGAAAAGAAAAGAAAAGAAATTGCTGTCAGTCAAGTGATAGAGCAATTAATTACTTGTGTTAACCTGTTCTATAGTTGGACTTATATTTAAGTCACTACTTGGTTATGGGGTAGAGTACTTATTTATATGACTAAGATTAGCTGTCTTTCCCCTGCCCTCATATAAATCAAGTCATGTGGCCCAGGCCGGCCTGAACTCTAACTCTTCCTGCCTCCATCTCAGAAGTCTAGAGTACCAGCTAGCAGTACCGTGGCTGGCTTCCGGGGCTCCTTTCTCAGTAGACGCTTACTCCAGGCCTTTCCTTTCCATTTGGGCTGAGCTTAGTAAATTATTTTAGGTTAAGGGGTATTGCGAAGGAAACTCTGGAGAGAAGAAGAAAAGAAGCTCCTTCAGCTGACTAGGGAAGGGTGAGTGGGCTGACCACATGCCCATCTCCCGCTTGCTCCACACAGAGCAAAGAAGGAGACCGAAGGATGGACTGCACAGGGAGACTCCCCAAAGTGCTTATAACACAGAGTGGGTCTGTTCCCCTGCCATTTTGCAGCTGGGCTTCAGGAGTGGGAAGGGAGAGAAGCAAGCAGGTAGAGAACACCATTTCATATGCCAAAGGCAATTTTCCTATTAATTACAAGTACTTGCTAAACAAAGAATGGATTGTTTCCAGTAGAATATCAAAAGTTGCAATTAGAAATTAATCTCTTAGGTCAAGTGAAGATACCTGCTTTTAGACTTTATTACTTTAATGGTTAAAAGGGTTTTGTTTTTTTTTTTCTGGGGTGTAAATAAAGGTAATATATCATCATAATAACTGCATTTGTTTAAAACTCATTAACCAGGTTGTGGTGTTACACACTTTTAATCCCAACACTCAGGAGGCAGAGGCAGACAGAGATCTGAGTTTGAGGCCAGCCTGGTCTACAGAGCAAGTTTCAGGACAGCAAGGACTACACAGAGAAACCCTTTCTCAGAAAACCAAAACCAAAACCAACCAACAGCAAAACTCACTTAGGGGCAGAGAGGTGGCTAAGAGCATGTGTTGTTCTTCCAGAGGATATGGCAGCTCACAGTTACCTGCAATGCCAGTTCCAGGGGAACTGACCCCGCTACTGACCTCCTTGATACTAGGGATGCATGTGGATATAAGCAAAACACTCATACATAGAAAATAAACTAAGTAAATCTAAAACTAAACAATCCTTTAATTTCATTATTATAAGAGGAAAACTTATTAAAGTAGTATTGTATCAAAGATGTTCTGAAGAACATTAACAAGGACTATAAAATATACTCTCTTGGTTTCTAACATACTTTAAAAATAACATATTTCAAGGCCAGGAAGTGGTGGTGCACACCTTTAATCCCAGCACTCAGGAGGCAGAGGCAGGCAAATCTCTGTGAGTTCGAGGCCAGCCTGGAATACAGACAGAGTTCTAGAACAGGCTCCAAAGCTACATAGAGAAACCCTGTCTCAAAAACCAAAAAACCAAACCAAACCAAACCAAATAAAAACAAAAACATATTTCAAACTATGATAACAAATACACTAGGAAGAATCATATAAATAAATAAAGTTGTACCAGTAGACATATTAGCTGACCCTTAGTACAGATATTATAGAACCTTAAGAAAGGACCAGAAAGAATAATTTAAAATGTATTAGTATTTTAGAATCATGTGTACATATATAGGAAATCAATTTCATTTACCTACAATAACTAGAGAACTAATGTAATATATTAGAACAATCCAGGCCACTATTTACTCTCTCCAGTAGTGACTGCAAAAATGAGTCCACATGAAGTGATTGCCACAGAAAACAAGTTGGTCACAGTAACAAATCTTTGTGGCGTATGTGCTACCTAATTCCTACACAGTTCTCAGTTGTTTCTCATTCCTAAACAGCATTTACATCTCTCTTGACCGATACATACGTATGTGCTACCTAATTCCCACATAGTTCTCCGTTGTTTCTCATTCCTAAACAGCATTTACATCTCTATTGACTGATAAATATGTCACTAAGACAGGACCAAGGGTTCACAACACATGTGGACAACAATCAAGTTGGAAGAAACAAAGGACAGTGTACAAGAAACAAAAGACAGACTGGAGACTGAACACGGGCAGCACAAGGATAAAGCTATCAGTGTGAACATCCAGGAAAACCAAAGCACTTTAACTTTTAGAACGCAGTGCTCAGCTACTACAGAAGCATTTTTCATATTAGGGTTTATTTTACACAGAAAACTGCAAGTAAATAATGATAAGCCTTCATGGCATGTCTGATAATCTTTGACAACAATTCACCGCTGTCACTGTGGCCACCGGAGGAACTTGCACGTCCTGAGTCTTGACCTATGAGGCCTTTTATCTGCATGTGTACTCTCCACAGGCATGCAATAAAGGCCAAATGATAATTTACACATGAATCAACTTTCTCTCCAGCACAGGCACCAGAGACATTTCTTTTCTCTGGACAGAGAGAAAGGCAGCCAGGCCCAAGCTTGTCTCACGAGGAATCATACACGTGAGACAGTGATTTGCTGGGAAATGGCAAGTCAGACAAGGGAAGCTATGGCAAACACCTGATAAAAATGGCAGTCACACAGGACTAGATGAATATTTAGAGTGAAAACAGGCCCAGCAGCAACAGTGAGTCTTTATCCTACTCCGAACAGGTAGTGTCATACAAACTGAAACGGAGATACAATCCTGATAGGAGATCACACAAGATACCTAGGCAGGACCTTTAAAGACTCAGGCTTGCTTCTCACATATGCACCCTTTCATCCAGAATGTCTTCAGAATACAGTTATTTCACATGAATGGCATATAGAAGACATTGCCCACTTTGATGATGAGAAATCAGTCCTGACAATGTAAAATTAAACAGGTTTGTTCATAGGAAACAGGGAACTCCTTTAACACTTGGAAAGGGAGAATGGATAAGCTACATTTATTTTTCCAAACTCAGAGCTCCTTGATATTTAGTTCAACATTTAAACATTTATCAAAATATAACAATCCATATACTCATAGTCATTCTAACAGAAAAAGAAAGAAGACAACACTTGTCCTGGCTCATTTCACAAAGAAAGGCGATCTACTACTAACTTAATAGTAAGACACCATTATACTGCAGCCTTCCAGCCAGTGACAGGGAACCAAGTCAGTAAAATTAACATGCCCGTTCGTTATTGCTCCACAGCCACATGCAGGCCACACTTTTCTACCTCCTCATGACACATCCGTCTTCTTACGCACCAAGCGGTCCCTGACTGCCTTCACATTTCTTCAAAACTGTTGAGGGACTTTTGCTGTAAAGCTCCAGCTTTGGTGGAGAAACTAGACATTGAGATTGTTGGTAAGTACTATTATGTATATGGACTCCCATCGCACACCAACACACAGACCATAATCTTCAATAAATTTTATTCATGAGTTGTAAATAGAAGAAATGTATAATTTGTGATTCATAAAAGGAAACTGTGAATTTTTATTCACTTGGAGTCCAGAGCAGAATCTGTAAATTCCAGATCACAATTCAGACTAAAGAAATGCAAAAATGACTAAGAGTTACAGGATTTAAGTCTTAGAAGTTATGGTAATGCGGTGTGTACATCAGAATTCTAGCGTACAGAGGTTTCTACATGCTCAATTATTTCCGTATATTTTTCATACTGTGAGTTTTCTCTTTAACCCTCTCAACTGCTTCTCTCACACATCTTCCCTTTTTAACACCTCCTCTTCAAACTGAAACTTCTTCTGCGTCAGGCCTCTTCTCTACCACCTCCTTATTTATTCAGCCATTGTTTGGTTTAGTACTTTTAGAGGTCAGAATTAGTATTTTTCTTCAGCTGTAAGGTCCTAATCACAGGACTCCTACCCACCACCCAGCACATCCATGACATCGCATTGCCCAGAATCATGTTACCCATTCAGACTGTCTTTGCTAGGTGGCCACTGTTGTTCTTAAGAATTCCTTTTTGAAGGTCAAGACCTTATGTAGCTCAGAATATTTATTATTATATTATTGAGCAAACTTGTAGGTGAATTTATATCATAGTTTTTGTAGCTTTCATGGTGACTCTGCTTACTGTTGGAGAAAAGAGCATGAGAGCCACTCAGTGACCTCAGAGGTCTGACCAGCAGCAGAGGGGTAAGAACACCTTACGATGTCATATTCACTTTAGCAACTGTGACATACAGTATCAATCTCTAAATTTCTTCTTGTGCTTATGTTTCTTTTTCTATCGTTAAGGAACCACTAATTATAAAGGCAACGTAAACACACTGTGCTGTAGCCAAGAAGCTGCACAGAGGGGTTAAAGTGCTGTCCTCAGAAGCCTGCTGACCCGAGTCTGATGCCCTGAACCCATTACCAAGAGCTGTCCTCTGGCCTCCATGTATGCCCCCCTCCTAGTATTGCCAAATTAAAAGAGTGTGTTGACTTAATACCACTTTATATATGACTTACAACAGCAAAATGGGTTCTATTGTTCACAAGTGTAAGGACACCACGAGAACCAGGGCAGGGGCTTTTGGAAAGCTTCATGGAGACAAAGAATTAAACAGGCAGACAGAAGGAAATGCACATGTGTCCATTCAGGCCAATGAGTCTAGGATTATATTTCATCATTTTTGTTTTCAGTAATGGGGAGGGACAATAGCAAGAACACACAAACCTAGAGCCCCCCCTCCCACTTCCTCCCGCGTTTGACTCCCTCTTCCCCCACAATCCTTAAGAGCAGATGCTGAGCAAACCTTTGCTCACTCATTCACTCTCCTTGCTGATCACTGGACCATGAGAGCAAGAACAGAGAAGGGATAGCTTTACCAGAGTCAACACACAATGCAGACGTTGCACAATTTCCATCAGGTCTGTTGGCTGCCACGGGGGAAGTGGACTGGCCTATTGTTTGATGCTCATAAACACAGGCTCATAATTAAACTCAAGTCTGAGATCCTTAAATGTTTTCATAATAATTTTTTTGAAGGACTTTCTAGACTACCTAAATTAAGTCGAAGGGACTATACTTTAAATGTCACTCCAACATACATTTTTGAAGTACAATGCCAAACTCACCCATTCTTAATTTTTTTCTTAGTATAGCTATATTTCCCACCACCTACAACAGGAAGATGGAAACAGGGATGCAAAGCAGGGGACTTTGTTCTGTTGACTTGTGAACAAATGAGTAAAACTAAACACACACACACACACACACACACACACACACACACACACACACACACACACCTCTGATAGAGGGAACAAATAAGCAAAGGGTATTGTTTTCAGGCAACTGTAACACTAAAATGCCACACCACTGCCATGGAAGTGGAAGGATGCAATTGATATGTGGAAACAGGTCTTCACACATGATGGGTCATGGATGACGGGTACTTTTTAAATCACATGCGAATTGTGTGGACTAGAGAAAACCCACTTTCAAAGGGATGCTTAGTCATTTAAGAAGTGTCTTAGAGTTCAATCTGTAGACCTAACAAAGTGTCCCATGAGTTCTTCGCCTGAGGGTATGGATGTGCACCACGTGCACATCCGGTGCCTGCAGAGTCAGGAAAGTGCTGCATCCCCGGAACTGGAGTTATAGACAACTGTGAGCTGCCATGTGAGTGCCGGGAACCAAACCTGGGTCCTCTGTAAGAGCCACAAATCCTCTTTACCACTGAACCATCTCTCCAGATCTAGTTACAAATTCTTAATCTGTGTTATTAAAATTTGAGGACAATCAGGAGAACTGCAGTTCATGCTCGTTACCATGTAGGCCCCTGTGAAGCTTTCTACACTGCGGTGGCCAGGTGGTTGATCTGCACTCTTCAGTGAAGCTGGCAAAGGTCAGGTGTGGCCGGGTATGATGGACAGAACAGCCCATGGCAGTCAGTGATCCTGCATGCTGTTCTAAGTCATGTGAGAAGTTTCATTTGCAAATAATGAGAAAACTTAAAAGTAATACATCTGTTACTTTTTCTTTCTTAATCACAAACTTTTTTCTGACCTTTAGACAATATTCATTTTTATTATTTAAATTTTTATTTTTTTGAGAATTTGAAACATATAGTACTATTTTTCCATGATTTTCACCCATACCTCTTTCTCTCAGCTCCTCCTGTGTGCCCTCCCTTACTTTCTCTCAAATTCAGGACTTCTTTGTTGTTAACACACACAAACACTAACACACACAAACATACACTAACACACACATACACACACACACACACACACACACACACACACACACACACACACACACACAGTGTTGCTATTAAGTACATGTAGTCAGGAGTGATTTTCTTAGATAAAGTTTTGAGGAGCATCACTACATGCCAAACATTTCCTTGTGATTTTCCTCTCACAGTAGTTTTTCTCTTAGACATCCTTACCTCGGTAAATGACATCACCCAGGTGCTGAAGCCAAACCCTGAGGACTCATTCCTCACCCTCGCATCTGCTTATTTCCCATGCACACGTAATTATTTTGGACACCTCGTTCCACTTTCAGTACTACCACCGCTGTCTCCTGACTGGGTGACCTGGATTTGGAAGGTGCCCAGCTGCTTACACTCTTGCTCTGTCCCATGCTACTCTCTAGTTCTAGACGGCTCCGTGGCACAGAACTGACTGGTCTGCAGGTCTCTCTTGCTAGACTGCACCTCCTTGTTCTACATGCACCGGGGTCACCTCTGTCTTCTGGTCCTTGCACTAAGTAGCTCTTTCCAAGTCCACCTAGAGGGAATCTGTGGTTCTTCAAAGCTGAGTGGTAAATCCAGCAGGGACTTCTGAGGGAAAATGAAATATACTCAGCATAACTCAGGCCACACAATACATGTGTCCATTCTGCATAGAAATGCCTGGCTTTTTTTTTTTTCCTGAGACAGGGAGGGTCTCACTATATAGATCTGGCTGTCCTAGAACTCACTATGTAGACTAGGTCAGCTTTGAACCCACAAATATCCACCTGCCTCTGCTTTACCAGTGCTAGGATTAAAGGTGTGCACCACTATGCCCAGCTGTTTTCTGTTAGTAAGACCAGAAAAATAAGACTCCCGCTCCAGATGACTATTTAAATGAATATCCACACAGGAAAAATTTAAGGTACAATTTCACTCTTTGAATGATTTATTCAGTTATGTCTAATGGATAACAGCAGGTTACAAAGACAACGTCTCTTATCCATTTCTGAATATGGAAAAATTACACATCTATGAAGAGACAGGCTTTCTCCAGTCAGTCTCCTGTTTAGGTAAAATGCATTGGAGATTGGAACACTGTGTCAGTTCTGAAGAGTTCAAAACTTACTTCCATTTATACTTGTGCTATTTAAAATAATCCTCTAATTTGTTTTCCTTACTTGAAGTTCTGTAAAGGTGCTTTATAAGAAGAAAGCAATGTCCTTACACTGGATTAGTTGGCTCCTCCTAGGAATACCCAGAATGCCACTGTCTCAGCTCGCCGCTGCAATAATGCTATCACTGATTATACACTACAAAATAATAAACTTTTCCTCACCAGTACAGGAAGTGATATAAACCCTTAAAACAAGATATTTTGCATAATTTTATCTGACAGAGCACTAACTTCAAATTCTTCCAAAATCTTGAAGCAAATCAGACTCATTACTGTTGAATTAATTGTTACTGAATAATGACTGTAGGTAAGGGTTTGGTATCGGTTTTACAACTGACTAAAAGTGTAGAATATAAAGAAACAAAATAGAAAATCCAGCATCATATTTTTATTCTGAGACAGATTCTCACTATGTAGCTCTGGTTAGCCTGGAACTCATTTTGTAGACCAGGCTGGCCTAGACCTCACAGAGATCTACTTGCTTCTGCCTCCTGAGAGTACCACAGCCAGCTCAGTGTCATATTTTTGAGATGTGAAGTAAAGAATGAAGATAAAAACCCAAATGCAAAGAGTCCCGCTAGATGACGAGGTGTGCTGGTGCCTGGTTGATTCTAGTGCAGAGGACTAGGCTGACGACCATAAGGAAGCCTGTTCTGTAACTGACACTGTTCTCAGCTGCTGACCAGCAAGGGCAGGACCGAGCATCCCAGAGGAAGCTGAGAGCATCACCAGACAGTATCATTTAGAAATGCAGGAGAGTGATGTATAGGAAACATTTTGGACATTTATAACTTGTTTCCAGAACTTAAAAGGTAACATCTCAAACAAAAACCCCTTTATACCATGAAAGAGGTTCAGAAGCTAGGAAAGAAATGACATATTCTACAGACTCTTTCTTTTGTTTCCTGAATCTTTAGAATGCTCAGCTGGTCAGTGAGTAGATGTGCATGTGGACTTTAACTTGAGGATAGGAGTTTCCTCCCATAGGTCCCAGCACACCCTGGAAAAAATACAATGAGAAGCTAGAATGATGTAGAAAATGAAGCTGGAAGTGATGTACACAGAGTAAGCTCATTTACCTAAATGGAAGGGGCTGCTTAGGCCACTGAGGTAGTAGCAGGTCAGGAACAGTGGGTGAGTCCTGCTCAAGCCCTGCCGATTCCACTACAGATTCACTTCCACAGAAGGCTCTCAGTCATGTTAAGGATTGTCTTCAAATAGTAGGAGAACATTTTCCTATACTAGTATCAGTTTTCAGTTTTTTACATAACAACCACCAAACCATTTTGTTCATTAATACCAACATACCCAAAACACAGGTTGTCTCTAGCCAAAGAAGTGAAATACATTTTTAGTATAATATTATAAAAGCTTTCAAACTTAATAGAATGTCTCCTATTTTCTTATAGTTTTGTTGTTTTCCTAGTTTATAATCAGGAAAATCCAGTAGATTAGGCATTTTAAGTGTGAGGCAATTTTACATGAAGTACTTTAAAGTGGAATGGTTTTAGCGGTGCTCCTCACTGACACTGAAGGTTTTAGCGGTGCTCCTCACTGACACTGAAGGTTTTAGTGGTGCTCCTCACTGACACTGATGGTTTTAGAGGTGCTCCTCACTGACACTGATGGTTTTAGTGGTGCTCCTCACTGACACTGATGGTTTTAGAGGTGCTCCTCACTGACAAGGATGGTTTTAGTGGTGCTCCTCACTGACAAGGATGGTTTTAGTGGTGCTCCTCACTGACACTGAAGGTTTCAGCGGTGCTCCTCACTGACACTGATGGTTTTAGAGGTGCTCCTCACTGACACTGAAGGTTTTAGAGGTGCTCCTCACTGACACTGATGGTTTGTTTTGGGATACAAAATATAAAACTATTTCCTCAAGATAGTTTGTGTTCATCACAAAATATTTAAAATGTCTCATTTCCAAGAGACCTGGTAGGAGTCATGACAGAGGTGTTATTTCTTTTCCTTTTTTAAACAGTATTATTGTGTCTTGTTAGCACTGATCATTTACCCATGGCAGAGTAAACTTCTTGGGAGGAGAGAAAAGTAGCTTTCAGCTTCATTCCCTGCAGAAATGAAGCAACGGGGGGTAAGACAGAAACAGGGACTTTCAAACTACAAGTAGCCTATCGTGGGTCAATTTATGTATGTACCACATGTGACCAATGTGATTTCCTTCAGCTAAATCCAGGGAGCCTCAGCCTGAAGCATTCTCCAGGTGTTACTTTAGGTTGGCCATTATTTCCTATTTATAGACTGTGTCTAGTAAAAGAAGACAAATTGCTCTAATGGGGGTAAATGTGACTGAGTGAGTCCTCTGAAGATAAGAAGGTAACATGGACAGGGGTCATTAACACAGATGACCTCTTTGTTCAAGACCGTATTTTTCTTTAGTGTAACTGAAAACACTGCAAAGCAAGAATAATTTCTGCCACACATACCAAAGGAGACACGAGTTCCTTTTATTGTAATAAACAAACAAAACCCCCACAACTTTTCATGTTTTTGAAGTGTTTTAATAACGTGCCAATGGTGCCAAAATGCTCTCAGAATATACCAGGAACAATATTGGAGAAATTATTCATCTTAAGGAGTCTATTGGAAACAAGAGACACTGTTGTGGCCAGAGCAGTGACAGGCCTAGAATGGCACTGGATACCAAGATCATCTGACTCAAGTGCCGCTCACGTTTATAAAGTTCAATTAAAACATCCACACTCTTTCTTTCACCTGATTGTAGCCCCATATGGCAAGGTCAACTCTCGAGCGAACAGACAGTTGGGCTGCCTCCAGTCTAGCTGTTATCTTCCTCAACAAGGGGAGACATTTGGCACAGCCTAAAGCTGGGGCATGAACCCTGGCTAAGCTTAAGACATTTATCTGACAGCATCAGCTGACACTCCACAAACACATTTGCTCTCCATGACCTCCAAGCATTTGTGATTAATCAAAAATGTATCTTGGATCTTGAGAACAAGCTACAACCAGGCACACACAAAAAAGAATATGCTCTCGATCTTGCTTATCGACTCAAGAGGTATATTGAATTTAGAAATAGCAAATAGAATAAAATGATCAATATGTTCTCACTTGTCCATGGAAGAGCAAACTTTATCCCTCAAGCAAAAGACATTGATCATGTAAATGCTTCAGAACTGCTTTAAAGCTAAAGAATGCAAAATGCACACTGTGGATCGGGGGTGGGGAAGGGGCCACCATAGAGAGGGGTTTGCTTTAACTTACAGAAATGTGTAGCTTGGAGACATACAATATTATGTTCGTAATGTGTTGTCCTTAAAAAAAGAAAAAACCTGACTGTTCAAGTTAAAACCTCTTTTAGCTTTGTGCTGCCAAATGTTCTTAATAAAACATTATAAAGGAAACTTTAAAACTTAATGAAGGAACATTATTTGTGCAGAGAAAACTCCCTGCCTTAATTTAAATGAGTACTGTTATAACATATCCCTTATGCACTGTTTACAATTTATAATTCATAATTTATGTCTCTTGGCTCAAACTTACTATTTTCTACAGTCATCTGCTAAGTAATATGATTAGCATGCGAATATTACAATATTCTGCTTCCCAACACAGTATAATTTAGCATGTTTTTATTTTCATTTGTACTTTTCACTTTCTAATAACAATACTGAGTCCCAATGAAAGCATTGAGAAGCAGAAGTCATATGCCCCACCCTTGATAAGATGCAAATGATGTTTTTTTTAAAAAAAAAACTCTACAATTGAACTTATTAAATTCCATTCTTGCTTGATTACCCACTGGTTAGGCCACGGTTGTTCACGACTCTATGGCAGAGTTGTTTTACTGAAGAGAAACTCCACATCCTGGTCCCTGTCGGCATGGCAAACCAACTTTCATAGCATGTGCTCACTCTATAAAACGGTGGTACTAATTAGAAGCTAGGAACTCATGCTGAGACATGATATGAATTGGCTTTATGTATCTCTGAAACTCACAGCAGAGCTGGATTTATACTGATGCTGCCTTAAACTAACACTAAGCACAAAACCCAACTTCTAAAAAATGTTCTTTAGGAAAGCAAAAGTGATGGAGTTGAAAAAGAAAAGCTGAGCCCCTCATTTTGGGTTTCACTTCTAAAATGTTTCCCGTGTGCTTAGAGGGTGCCCACCACCTCTCCCCCATATGTTTACCTAACTCAGATTCTTCAAACATGAATTGTAAGTACCAGATAGCACAGCTGTATGTTTTGACATCCATGGTGAAAATGAGCAGAAAATCTAACTGTTCCATATCAAGAAGTATTTTTACTAGTGCTAATGTGCCTTAAATACCTTGTTCCACAGATGAGTGGCCTGGCACCTGCTGCATGAGAAATAGCCAATTACTGTTCAGTGTCTCTAATTTTCTGATTCAATTAGCATGCTTCAGAGCTTTCCAGTTTAATTGCAAACTACTTCACAGTTAGCTCTCTGATTAATCATTGCCCATCTGCAAGCCATCGGAAAACTTAGTGGAACAAATCTGTGTACTTTGGAATGCTGGGAGCTTAGCAAATCAAACTTGTTTTGGTGTATAAAGCTTTAATTTTGTTTGCCCTTTTCAGCTGCACTTGTAAGAAGCGCTGTACTGATTAAACAGGAAGTCTGGACAATAATATGCTACATTATGCATATAATTACTGTAAATACAACCAAGATTGTAGAAACATCATTTAAGGTTAGGCACTAACATGAATGGAGAAGGGGGGGGGGGTCAAAAAAAAAACCACATTTGGAATCAATTTCTTTCCATTATGACCAAATACAAGCACAAGGGGGAAAAGAACTATGTGACATACAGTGACGTCATTATGGCACCTGTTCTCCTGCAGGCATTTAAAATTCCAGCTTTTCATGTATTCATAAAATCTTTCTTGTTATTTAATTAGTAGACTACTAAGTTTTATAAGCTTTGTTTACAAAACATATATTAGGGATTTTAAATCAAACTGGCAACACATTGTTTATGCTTCATTTTCCAAGCTTTCTTGTTGGGCCCACTGAATGTATGAATGATAAAAACAAAGCTGTTTTAATAGTGCTTTGCCTGGGTTGTAGATAATCTTAACCTATCTATGGCTATGACTTCTACACTGTTGAACAATGAGCTATGGACTGTATATTCTGCTCACTTACACAAGCAAGTAGACCACAGAAAGGGTTCCCTAGAACACAAGAAGGAGTTGCCACAAAGGTAAAGTCCTGTTCTGACTTTAGTTCAGTGTTCACATTTTGGGATTAATTTAACATGGTTTTTAAAAACTTCTAAGAAAATTTACTATAGATGAGCATTAATTTTTCAAGGCTAAGTTTTTAGCTCCTAGAACAGGTGATCTAGTAATCTCACCCTTATTATCAATGCCTCACAGAGCATTTGTGCTCAGCCAATGTATTTGTTGGATTAAAGAAATAAATACAGTACGAGTTCTCAATTTTCCATGTCATATCATAGTGTTGATGGACACTACATTCCTTCTGTAATGTTAGCAGGATGCAGTAATTACTACAATCTCACAGATATCTAGCAGGGTTGATGAGAAGTGTGCTTTACTAATTATAAGGATCTGAAATCATTGGCTATTAATATGAACAATGAAAAATAGAATTTGTCTATCTTTTTGAAGATATTATGGAAATTACTAGAAGCTGAAAGTTAGAAATTACTAAAAACCTGATAGCTGAGAAAATAATGTTGAAGCTGGAGAACTTATTGATGCACAAAAATTCACTTAAAAATGTTTACAGATAGAAGCATTCAGTATTTAGATTTTTTGACTCCCTTATTAATAGACACATGTGAGCCCTTGTATAGCTCCTATTCTGTCTCCTGTTGAGGGCTGACTTCAGGCCTCTCTGTACACTGTAGGCAGCCGATGTAAGAAATGCTGAGAAGGCGTAATCTGGTCAGAGCCACTCAGGGATGTGAATGGGCACAGTGCCATGGTCTGCTGCACTGAGCAAGGGCACTAGGCTGAAATACCCCACTAAGATAAAATTCCAAAAAATCAAACTTTGTGGCCAGGCTGGCTATAGTGAGATAATAAGATATGTCAGACAAAAATATCATTTCTGTAGCTCTATGGAAAATAAACTGTTAATTACGCACAGTTTTGTTTTTAATTTGGGAAAGGGTAAATGGCTGATCCTGCTCAAGCTCCCACCAATTGAGCCTTATGTTGAGAGATAAGCAATTAAACCTTACACATCAGAGGAAAACAAGAGCTGTCCAAAGTGGAATTTAGCCAAAGAGAGACCAAACTGGCCCCTGGTCCCTGGCCTGGGTTTCTGAGTCCCATCCTCAGCCTCTTCCTCTCCGCGCAGGGTTGTCTACGTGTATCCAGCAGTAACAATGGGCAACTGTGTGGAAGGTGAAAACTAGTGTGAAGTGGAGATGCTCAAAGGACCCACATGTGTTAAACAGAGTAGCACATCTGGGGCCAAGAGAGCTGGTCTCAGGAATCACACCGGAACACGAAAAGAACAGCATGGTTTCTAGGAAACCGGGTAATAGAGGATGGCTTTAATATATCACTAAAACCCAGATAAAATTTCTCCTTCTACAGAAAAACGTTAACATTTTTGTAAGGTTCAAAGCCTGAATCTCCTATAGAAACCACATTTTAGTTCCTGAGGAATTTCATGAGGTATCAAATATCCAAGATGACAAAACTATAGAATTCAGCCTTCCCTTACAAAAAATATGTATCAAAATTAGTAATGGTACAGGTTCTGGAAAGAATCAGCAGGATAGGAACTACTGTTGGGCAATTTTTTGTTGGAGGCAATAGAAGTTGCAGTAGGTGGAAGCATTTCAAAGAGAACCATGACAAATCCAAACAAACAACAAACCCAAACACCCTAAGCGTGGTGTGGAGAAGGCTGTTTGGAACAACAGCTCTGGGCAAGCTGACAAACTCACAGAAGTCATTTTGTAAGTGTGACCGAGGCAGCCTGCAAAGAAGCACTCCTAGGTGGTCCAGCCAGAGTGAAGGCGCTGTGTTAGGTTCCCAGCTGTTCGGACACGCTCAGGAATTGCTTTCGGCAATACTTTTTTTTTTTTTTAGTAATATACTTTTTAGCACACAAAATCAAGGTACACTTTCAACTTTTAAAGGGAGAAATATAAGAGTATAAAGTTCCTAAGAATTTTAAAAAATGAAAATAAAGACATAAAGTAGTTGCTTTCTTTAGACAGGGAATCTTACAAGAGATAAGAAATTCAATATCTACTGTACAAGCCTATATCCTATTGATAATTTAAAATTATAATTAGTGTTCTTGGGACTGAACGCTACACAGAAAACTAAATATGCACATATGCATGAGATGTGAGATGCTGCTGCAGGAGAGAAATACCCTATTTTTAAAGCAAGCAAGCAAGCAAGCAAGCAAAAAAAAAAAAATCCCAGTGAAGTCTATCCTTTCATTTATATGTCTCATGTAAATTACACACACTTTACGTCTTAAACACATCCAGAATGGCCAGGTCTCATGGTGTTTCTCCTTTACTATCTTCCATTTTACTTGGCCATGGCAGTCACAGCTTTCCAGAAATATTTAGGGTTTAAACTTATGTACCTTGAACTGAATCAAAAGATGACCATCAGAAAAAATTAATTTTTATTTATATAATCTGGTTAAAAAGTACATGATTTTCTACTCTCAAGGCATTTTCTTATGCAGTAACACCACAAAAATAGCTAAAGTTTAAAATAGTGGATTTCCCATATGGTTCGTCCACAGCATGATAAAGTTGTAAATGAGGGCCCATGTGAAGAAAACATAAAAAAGCCTTAAGGGCACATGCAAAGAATGTGCTATTGAATGATTTACATACATGGTTTTATTCTCCAAGATTCAGAGAGAAACTTAATATGTCATAATTTAAACTATTTCACATCAAGTATTTCTGATTACATATTTAACATACATAACTCAATTTAGAGCATAATGTGGGAGAGGAGTTAGTAAGAATCTAACCTTTTGCATTTCTTGACTTTTTTGGGCTTGTGGTAATGTTGTATTTATAGAGATTCTACACTTTCAAATTTAAGCCTTGAAATGTCAGAAAAATCCCAAAGCTGAGATCTCACAGAAGGTGATTTTTAACAGTCCTTAAAAGTAAAGCCTTTTATGATCCTCTGACAACTGGAGTCTCCCCACCTTACAATTCCAAGCTCCCAGGCCTAATACTACAAAAGCACACGGGCTGCTGTGTCTTCACAATCTCATCATGTTGATCAGTCAGACAGAAGAGGAAAGGAATATACACAAGTACAAATTAGAGAAATGCTCAAATTCCTGTATTTAAATGTGGTCCCTCATTAGAACATTCCCAATGTAAAAGAAATCACATCTAGCTAATTTTGATTAACTAAAAATGTTTTAAAAAAGATTTCCTAAATATTTGGAGGTGGAACCTGCATGAAGAACTAGCTTACCAGAGTCTGAAAATCCATTTCAACACCATACAGCTAGTTCGAATTCTGTTTAAATACACGTAAGTGTTATGTCTTTACAGTCTTTAGTATTCCCACCTAAAGTTTCTTACATCTGCTGTACTTGTTTCCTGTCAGTGTGTTCCTGCTACCTACCACCTTCCTGTGCAAACACAGGCATGGGCCCGCTAGTTTTCTAAGTATGTGCAATTTAATAAATATTCTTCCACAGTCTACTATCAGTCCAATATAGAGATTATAAAGACTGTAAAATGGGTTAATATTATCTTTGGGGATTTATAGTCTAGTCAGGATTGAGAAGATTGTCAAACAAATATTGAATGCACTATCTAATTTGACTAGAGAGCTGTCAAAAATAAAGGTAACATGGGGGCTCGAACGATGTTGGCTCAGTGGTAAAGAACACTGAGCAGCTTCTCCTAGAGGACCAGAGTTCAAACCCCAACACCCACTTGGTAATTCACAACCATCTGTTAACTCCAGTCCCAAGAGATCTGATACCCTCTTCTGGCCTCCAAGGGAATTGCATGCATGCTGTGCACAGACAAAACACCCTTCCACACACAGAATAAAATTGAAGATGACATTCAGTGTCAGATAACGTGGATGAAAGGCAAGTGTAGACAAATTTCTAAATGATCTTATTAAATAAAAGACACAGAGCCAGATATAGTGGTGAAAACCTGAGAGAGACCAGAGGAGTAGGAACAGCCACATGCTAACCTCACCTCACCAACTCTGCAGCTTCCAAAAGTGAGATACTTCCTGTGTACACACGCCTATATGCCTCGCTGTTCTGCCATCTGATTTGCTCTCTCTGTCCAGCTACATCACTTCCTCTTCCTGCCCAGCTCTGTCACTTCCTGTCTGTTTATACAGACCTACAGACCTCCATGGTTAACTAGTGTTGGAATTTAAGGCATGTGCCACCACACCTGGCTCTGTTTCCAGTGTGGCCTTGAACACACAGAGCTCCAGACAGATCCCTGCCTCCCAAATGATAGGATCAAAGGCATGTGCTAACATTGCATGACTTTGTACTTACTTATAATGGCTGGCTTTTTCCTCTGATCTCCAGGCAAGCTTTATTTACTAGAGCGCAAATAAAATATCACCACAGGCAAGTCAACTAAGTGACATCTTAATTTCTTTCTGGAGGGAAAAAGGGTTTCGTATTTCCCTTCCCTCCTGTTACCACTAGGTGACAGATAAGATCAAGTCCCACTGGTGTTTACGGAGCACTCTGATAGTGACTGGCACGTTCCCACTGGTGTTTACGGAGCACTCTGATAGTGACTGGCACGCAGTGAACAGAGACTTTAACATGTAGATAGTTTTGTGAAATTATGTGTTTCTTTGGTATAGGCCTTTAATGTGTTAATGTACATTATAATTACAAAAGGAAATTTAATATATAATAGTTCATTTTTTCTTTTATCAAGAAAAATAGCCTCCAATGAGGAGGTTTTTGTCACTTTTCGAACTCTCAGATTACTATTCCAAGTAGATCCTTTTGGAAAATGCTACCAAGTCTCTAACCACCCTGCCTATACACATTGCAGAGAAATCCGTGAGTCCACCGCCTTCACCCTATTTCCTTGACGAAAACTCTATCTACTATGTGGCCTGTAAGTTAAAATTTAAGCTTACTAGATGTTGCTTACAAATTTCCCTAACACCCCCCTCATAATTTCCTTAAACCAACAGCAACCAAAATGACAGCATTCCCTGCTTTGGATCCCCTACTTTCCTCAACACAGAGAATGTCTCCTTCCTCATGCTCCTTCCATAAACCACAGGGACGGGTCCCACTGAACAAGCACAGGATGCCCCACCTGACCTGAAACATAGTTTGTAAAGCATTATGGAAGTTCTTTTCAAACGAATGGTTTCTCTTAAGTTGGCAGCTCAGTAGCTGTGGTGCTGTGTAAACCCACTGAGGCCAGGCACAGCCGTGACATCTCAGAAGCCAGTCTGCTCCCTCTCCGCAGTCACTGACGTCATTCAAATGGGGCAGACTGACGACAAAAGGGAAAGTGGGAAAAAGAAAAAGACCTGAACCAGGGTCAAAATGTTCATTTACAAATGAATTACAAAGTGTTTTACAAAAATATTAAACATTTCTCTAAATGACAAATAGTGACTGTTGAGGCAAAGGTTTTCAACTTAATTTTTGATATATTTAATGTTAGCATAACTAAAATACTGGTAAAATACTGAACCTCAACTAGATTTTCTGTTCAAAGTGAGATTTCTACGCCGATGAGAAGTTTTTTAAAAAAGATTCTATAACAGAGATTTTAAATGATCATCTGTTTTACTTAATATTTAAATTTGACAAAACAGCAAAGAACTTAATACTTTGCTTCTTACTTCTAGAATACAGTATAACATTTAAAAATATTCTTCTCAAGTCACCTGATATTATCCATTAAAAGAAATATGTGCTTTCATTGAAATATTAATCTTGAAGTTAGCTAGAATGTAATTTCAGATACTGCAAGGGTCTAAGGGCTTTCCACTTGGTTCTAGTTTCATTAAAATTCCCCTTTCTAGCAACTGAAAGCCGAAGATATCTTAAATGAACTTTTATTGGGCTGAAAGTTTTTTAAAAACTGCTATATAGATAGATTTTGAGCCAGAGATGAAAAGGAATTCCATTTCAGATACACAAGCAACATTACTATTTCCAAATGTGCAACATTTTTGACACATGCATTCTGGTCAACAGTTTAACAGTCCTCTGATTCCTGCTGCTTCTGTGTGATGCCTATTTTAATACGCTTGTACTTGCTTTCTTCAGAATGTCCCTAGAAGAGGCCATGGAAATCATGAGCCACGGCAGCAGACTGTCAATCCCCATCACTGCAACTCAGGGTTCAGGACTGTGCCTGACACACGGCAGACAACAAAAGCTTATGAAGTAAGTGAGTCAGCACAGCACGTGCTCCCTGGGAAATGAATCCATGTGACAGTGTTCTGGTTGGCAAGCTGGTGTGACAGTCGGATGTGCGGTGCTTACACTCTGGCTGTGCTGGCTGCACATTTGCCAGCCTCTGGCTGTTTCCTCACCTTAACGTAGAACAGCAGGAGCTCTGCCTCAGATGGTCACTAGGAGGGAGTCCACACAGTCCTCCCTCTTGGGAGCACTCAGTGTCTGTTAGCTGTGCTGTCAGCATCAGCATCCTCCCTCCCATCTTTCTTGGTCATCATTTGTCTCTTGTTTTGGACACACAGCACGTGCTCAATAAAGGCATGCTCAGTGACGGGATGGCTCAGTGGAGAGCAGTTGGCACTTGCATACACAAATACGTTTGACTACCATCAGTGCATATTTTGCTAGGATTCAGATAAATACTAATTTTTACGAAACATAATTCAAAGTTGTTTTAATCCCAATTGATTTTAGAGATTCTGCCACATAGTTCCTCGGGGAGTAATTTTTGTTTTGTTTTGTTTTTGTTTTTGTTTTTTTGCTTGTTGATTTTGGTAGTGCCTTAGCAGAAAGTTTTGGTTTATTTATACCAAAAAATATCATATAAAACAAAACTGAAACCAAACTAACATAATTTTTAAAATGGGCAAACAATTAAATTTTCATAATATTTAGTGACTTAGTTTAGCAATCAATATGCAATGTTGTTACAGATTAAATTCTAACATGTAAAGATGATTATACTTTCTGAAAACCATAGTCAAAATGGCTTAAGTAGCAACTATAGAGTTATATTTTTGTTAATTGCCTCATTATGAATAGGAAAGCAAAGTCTAGGTGTGTAGCTTTGAAATACCAGTGCAGGGGAAGTGGGTGCCAAGACAAGCTGACCCTGGAGTTCACTGGCCAGCCAGCCTAACCAAATCAATGGACTCCAGGTCCAATGAGAAAGTCTGCCTCAAAGATAAGGCAGAGCGATAATAGAAGACAGCCAATGTTAACTTCTGGCCTCCACATGTATACATGAAACCACATACACATGTGCACACATACATACACAGAAATTGAAAAGAAATATCAAACACTAATTAAAAACTCATAAAATAATTTAGAAATGTAATAGTAATACATGAATATTTTGTCCCATGAATCCCTTTTTTTGATTGACTGTTGATGGGGCTGGCCTTAAGTGGGCCCAGTGCCGTTGACTCCAGATGTGTGGGTTAATCATTACAGAACTTGTCTAGGAGTCTAGGAAGTCTGGGAAATGACATTTCCTAGTCCTTCACCCAGTCTTCTGGTGTGCACATACTTCTTGCTCCCTCCTTGGCAACATTTCCCAAGCCTTAGAGGGGACGGTTTAAGTGGCTTGTTTAGGGTTGGCACTGTCTCTATTGCCTATTTTCTGTGTCTTGGGCAGTTATCTCATAACTGTTTGAACACAGAATACGGTGGAAATGCTGTTGGCTTTGGATTCTATGTCATGAGTTATGTAGCTTCTCTCTGGCATTCTCAGAATACTTACATGTTCCTAGGCCCCTTCTTGAAATCCAGAATATGCAGAGGGAAACCAAAGACACGTAAGAGGTCATGTGCAGCACTACTGTAGAACATCTCAGATGAAATTCAAGTTGCTAGTGAGCAGCACCTGCCAGCCATATGAATGAGCTGCTCCAGATGAGCAGCAAAGTACATTTTTAGATGACTAGCCATATGAGACCCTAGGCAAGAGCCTACTAGCTGAGCTCAGACAACTCAGCACCACACAAGAGGTAACAGTAAATTGTTGTTTGCAGTCATTACGGTCACCTGTGGTTTCATATGCAGCACTAGACAACCAACACTGCAGAAGAATATAAAAGTGAGCCCTTGCCTGGTACAAAGATGCTATGAACACTGCTAACAAGCAGCTTGGAGCCCTAAAGTTTTTCTTTGAAGTCTGTGGAACAGCCGCAGTTTTCTCCAGCCTTAACTCCCTCCTTCATTTTCAAAATCACCACAAAAATAATGAATGTTTGAGAGAGGGAGAAAGAGAAAAGAGAGTGCGCACTTTTCAAGAGCTTAGTCTTCTATTTTCTGTTTCTTTGCAGGAGATAAGACAACAAAACTCTGAGTTTTGTGTAAATAAGAAACAGACCTGGTCATTCTAAGTCTCCAAAAGAAGGGAAGAGTGGTGTTGAACATGGAGTCGGAGAGCAGGCACAAACAACCAGAGGTATTTGGGGGTGACACCTGGAATGCAGCTCTCAGCACTAGATCTATGGAAACCCTTGCTCTCGCACCCCACAAGCGCGAAGCGTGGAGGCCCGCTATGGCTGTCACCCCACCCAGTTCGCATCACATTTGTATCCGGTCACTCAGCCACCTTCCTGATACCACTTCTTCCCTGCAGTGGCTCTGGATGACTTTGCTCTGCAAACCAGTCATGTGCTTTGAGAGGAAAATCTTAGCAGTTGAATGATCTTAAAAGATGGCAAGATTAACTGAGTCTTCAGAGACCATACATAACAAAACGTTTAAATGCAGTTTCATATCGTTTCCATGTGTATGTGTGTCTGTGTGTGTCTGTGTGTCTCTCTGTGTGCATGTGTGTCTGTATATATGTGTGTCTCTTTGTGTGCTTATGTGTCTGTGTGTCTCTCTGTGTGTATGTGTGTCTCTCTGTGTGTATGTGTGTCTCTGTGCATGTGTGTCTGTGTGTCTGTGTGTCTCTCTGTGTGCATGTGTGTCTGTGTGTCTCTCTGTGTGCATGTGTGTTTCTCTGTGTGTCTCTCTGTGTGTATTTGTGTTTATCTGTATGTGTGTCTCTCTGTGTGTCTCTGTGTCTCTCTGTGTGTTTCTCTGTGTCTCTGTGTGTCTGTGTGTCTCTCTGTGTGTCTGTGTGTCTCTCTGTGTGTCTGTGTGTCTCTCTGTGTGTCTCTGTGTGTATGTGTCTCTCTGTGTGTATGTGTGTCTCTTTGTGTGCTTATGTGTCTGTGGGTCTCTCTGTGTGTATGTGTGTCTCTCTGTGTGTATGTGTGTCTCTCTGCGTGTGTATGTGTGTCTCTGTGTGTGTGTGTGTCTCTTTGTGTGTCTGTGTGTCTTTGTGTGTGTGTGTGTGTCTCTGTGTGTGTCTGTGTGTCTCTCTGTGTATGTGTCTCTCTGTGTGCTTGTGTGTCTGGGTATATGTGGGTCTCTCTGTGTGTATGGGTGTATCTCCCTGTGTATGTGTCTCTGTGTGTTTGTGTTACTTGTGCTTTTAATTTCTTTAAAATTGTTTTTTAAATTGTCTGTTAGAGAGAGAGAGAGAGAGAGAGAGAGAGAGAGAGAGAGAGAGAGAGA